>AWWV01011783.1:0-42586 GCA_001974805.1 Corchorus capsularis | reverse complement strand
TTTTAAGAGCTGATTATTTTAAGAGCTTTTAAAGCCAGCTCATAAAAAGAAGCAAAAAGATATCACAACTCCCTTCATAATCATCCAGTGCCTAACAAATCGATAACCCCATCTTGACAAAGCCTCTTGTTTCAATTTTCATATCCCAACACTTCAATCTAGTAGTCACTTCCCCTCCAAAACAAGTTGTAACACTAATGATATGATAAGTAACTATTTCAAGCTAAGGCAGCATTCATCTTTCCAGCATTAACATTGATTAACTTCCATTTAATGAAACCTAATTTTTTCAAATAAGACCTCACAAATTGAGGAACTGAAAATCATAATAAGAATAAAGGAAAAAATTGCAAGTCATTCCTTCGAGAATCAATCCATCAGAGTTTATGTCCAACCATTTCAACCCACCATGTGACATTAAAAACCAGAACATTGATTATCCTGAGAATTTATAAAAAACTTCAATGATGCATGTATGGAACTTCATCTACGACATACTTCACTGCCTACAGAAAATGTCAATGCACATTCTTTTGTTCACCCTGAGAGCAAGCTAAAATGTATACATAAAATAAATATACACACACAAAAGTAAGTTGATATTTTCATAGGTTCCAAAAAGTTTGCAAAAAAAAGAGGATTTGGGGAACAATATCCAAACCCAGTATAAATTTGACAAAAAGCCTGATTAAGTTATAATCAGTAGAATATATAAAAATTAAGCATGCCCATAATTTTGCATCAGGAAGGAAGCCCTGAAATCCAACAAAACAAGATAAATTCTATTAAAAAATTTCTGCATATCTCTTCGGCCAATCTATTTCCATTCAAAATAAACCACCTCATAGAGCAACTTACTGTGTCAACTCAATGGTCCACACGTTACCGGATTAATTTAAAAAGATTACATGGGATTATAAATAAGATTATAAAAGTGTAATATGAGATTTAAAAGTTTTGCATCCTGCACACTTGCAATTGTTTTCATATAGGCCAGCATGTTGTTATTCCAAGAATTCACCAAGAAATCAACCATATCTGTTCCATAGTCTTTCTAATCATGATTAGAGCAAAGAGTATTACCTGTACCACCACTTTAAGTGATCAATTGATTAGTCATAATCACATAAATTTTGCTTCAGAAGTTTGATGTCTAAGAAATTTTGCTTGAAAATTATAAAAATTAAAATAGATGGAAGTGCATTTAGGCTATTCATTTTAGATAGGTTAAGATTTGAACCTGAAAAACTTTGTGCATGGCTTCGATTTGCTTCCTATACCAGTTGAAAAGGACTCCATTTCTGTTGCAGAACATTAATTCATTTTTCTCAGTTACAATTTCAGTGAGTTATTGATTTTTTAACTTTACAAAGTATTCAATACCATATTATCATTTCTTATCACTGATAAAAAAGAATATGCGCTTTATAAAAATATGAATAATAGGTTTACATCAATTTTTATATGATATAACCATCAATCTTACTTAACAATTTAAAAGGTGAGCTGACAATTTGGTAATTGTGTCCAGTAAAAGAAGACTTGTACAAATATTCTGTTGATTACAGCAATCCTCTGTTTCCTTCAAGAAAATTAAGGAAAACGAGAAAGAAAAGAATTTCTAAACATTGCACATTTATGTTTAGCATGTTTTTGGTTTCAGAAAAAAGAAAAAGCCCACAACTCAACTAAGGGAGTTTAAAAGTTAGTTGAGCTTCACAATTCCAAGATTTTCTGGATAATAGACTTCTTTTCTTTTTCATTTTCCATGATTTTCTGTGTGGGAAATCAGATTAAAGGCAAATATCTATTTGTTTCACAAACAATTCTAAACATCTATAGGGGTAACCTCAAAGAGAAATTTGCCAAAACATACATATAAAGAAAGAAATGACTAATCAAGACTCCTTACAATTGCAACAACACAACAGATGCAAATATATCACTCGGTTTAAAGGCAAAGTAACCTCTTGTAGTTAATCATGCAAGAAAAGCTTCAGAACAAGGATTAATGGGCTTCAAAATCACTTTTTTACCCACAATAAAAGAACCATAAAGACACAGGAACAAAAAGAAGTTGAAAAAAAAATGCATTACCATCACCAATAGAAACTTTGCTATGCAGCAAAACATAAAGACCTTAAAAACCAGCTTGTAGAGTTCTAAAACTACACAGTTGGTATTTTGAATTGGCTAGGAGTGAAGCAAAGTCATAACCCAAATAGTCCCTTCACTCTTTTACCTTTCAAAAACCTCCACAGTCATATCAAACTCAAGCATAACTCTTTAAATTCATACTTATCTCTATTCATTCACAGCAACCAATGTTCAAATCCATTTACTAAAGTTAAACTTAATAGTCATAACTCAGGTACATATATAGCAACCAAACACTTATAAACTAGACAAATTCGAATCTTTCCACTTTCTGATTACGGCTCACACAGAGAACGCCAAAAGTAAGTTTTTAACACCTTAGAAACCATCATATCATGAAAAATAAACACGAACGAACTAGTTTAAGCATTAAAAAGATAGACATCGAAGAGAGGAAAGCAGTGGAATTTCGTACCTTGCTTGGATTTCTTGGGGCCGCCATTGCCGTTCAAGGCATAGTCATGCCTTCCTCTCTTGCGTCCACCACCGAACTCGCGGCCACCACCGAACTCCATTGGGCGAGCAACGAGATCCGAGAAGAAAGGAAAGTAAGTGGAAGGAAAACGAGACAAAATAAAAACCCTAGGAGAGAGAGAGAAAATAAGAAGAAAGATAAATTAATTTAGGGTTGGAAATAAGAAAGGAAAGGGCGGGGGAAGAGGAAAAAAAGGAGCGGAATTGAAAATTAGGTTTAAATGCGGTTGATGATGATGATGAGTAATTATGTACTGTAATTGGAGAAGTAAATTTTCTTTTCTTATTTTATCCCGAGCACGTGAATTAAAACGAACAAAAAAAGCTGTGGGGGTGAAAAAATATGGAATTGGTCCCTCTAAGAAGTGAAGTGTGCAATTTAGTCCTCATCCCTCGGCAAATGACTGGACAGGTTAACAGCTATCCAATGATTTTTAAGCTAATGATAAACTTTCTTGTTTTGAGAATGATAAAATTCAAAGCAACAGTGGAAGATTGACATTAATGGACTATCTTTGACATTGCCTACAATCATTTATATTCCCATTATAGTTTAGAAAAGATTAATGGGTGCCTCATGCACCCTTTAAGATACCATTTATAAAAAGTTTCAAGTAATTGAAATTTATAAAAAAGTTGATGAACATGATCTGAATCGATAAGAACATTTTTTATTGTGAAGTCAACAGCAAAGCCGCATCCCACTAGTACTATGAGCAATGTGATCATCATTCATCAGAAAAGTTCAAATGCTAATAAAAAGTCCAGAGACCTTTTAGGATTTATAGCAGCTAATTGAATTTCAAGAACCTGATTAAATTTAATAAATAATAATTGGTAAATGGTAATACAATTTGTGATATTATGTTACAATTTAAATCATGTGGGAGGAATAATGAGCTGTAGCAGTTTCCAGATGGAGAGGTTGACAAAACTAGTACCCAGACTTAAGATACTACCAACCAAGCACATGTGAAAATACATTCAAGACAAACGGCAATCTTCTTATGGTCATTCTATAAGGAAGCACACAAGTAAAGAGCAGCCTCTTATCCACCACCTGGACAATATACTGGATTCACAACCTTCCTGCAGATAAAGAAATGAAAACAGGTAAGCGATTTCAGGCAGCTACTCGTCGAAAGAGTAATGGAAGTAATTAACTTGGAAGTTAGTTTTACAAATGACAATTTGAAGACTTTATCAAATCAGCAAGATCTATTAGGATCTTGTGTCAGTTTATAGCTCAGTTTAGGGTGTGTAATGAAACAACTCGTACAACAAAATCCCAGACACAAATATCATGGTTTGTAAGCTTAAATGGAAAGAATAGGAAAGGGGAGGATAGATAAATAGGTGGCAAATGAATGGAGAGAACATACCAGTTGATGTTATAATTTCAATTTGATCCTCTCAGACCACTTAAAGATATCAGAATACACGTAATCCCCTCCCAACTCTTCTCCTGAAGCCCCAGCTGCAATCCTTAGAACATCCTCGATTAATGCAAAATTTCCCATTATATCAACATGAGCACCACTAAGGGTGCCACGTCCTTCCAATAGGTTGGCTGGAGGAGAATGCTTGTATTCTCTGACATATGTTTGAATTCCAGAAGGATTAAATCTGGTTTTACCGCGCCAACCTTTGGCACACATATAACCTGCACTTAGAACAGGTACAGTCTCATCTCCATCCACAGAATATACACCATCCTTCAGGCAGGTATCTTCATCATCAGAGGATGTATCGATCTGAAAAGGAATATAACACTCAGCAGCAGGAGATAACTTGTAAATGTATGCTCTTTCAGTTGGTAGGCCAACTCCATATAAAGAAAATATTTCCATCTCAGGAGCAATTGGCAGCCTGCGAAATCAGAGTGATAGTGAATCATTATAATGAACAGACATTTAGATACCAAAAGAGTATATACCTACAAATTGCAACAGCCAATAACAAGATAAAATAACCAAAAAACAAGAAATACAGCCAGCAAATAGGCTCACTTCACAGCCATTTACCCCAAATTGGAAGGAAAACTAAGAAATTGAGTTCAACAAAACAATCATAATGTTAAATGAGGCATCCTACCACAATGTCTAAAGCCTCCTATCAGCTTCTAATCTTGGTCATAGATTTCACTTTTAAGATACACAAGAAAGAGGATATATATAACAGCAAGATTTACTCAAACACAAAAAGAATATCAAATACTACCATGCAACAAGAACAAACTGAAATAATGAAGTTATAGGATTCTCACGTTGTTTCCAAAGGATTTGACCAATACTTGTAGTGTTTATACTTGGGGTCATCCAAATTGTCAGCAATGCCATAGGAGAAATGAGCAGTACCACGTGCCATCATTTTTGGAGCAACATAATGAAGCAGGTCAACAACTGATTCAGCAGTGTAAGCTTTATACTCTGCAACTGCTTTGATACCTCCAAGTCCCATGTCATGGTACTCAGTCCACGCATCGCGACAAGTTGTGTTTGCAGCATTATTACCCTTAATAGCACCCTGAACAGTGCAAAGCTAAAAAATAAGGCAATGACTTTAAACAACTAAGGCAGCCATACATCACAACATGGTGACCATTTGTAGTCTTTGCCATAAGAAGTAGCATGAACTCTGAGTTCAAACTCAAAAGATAAGGCAATGACTTTAATCAAACAAAACAGACATAGGGCAAAACATGGTGACCGCTTGTACTCTTTGTCATAGAAAGCCAAATAATGAACTCAGAGTATTCTGACCTCGGTTTCAAGAATTATGTGATAAAACATAAGTTAGTATTTAACCATTTATACCGGATTTAAATCCATAGTTTAGACTCCTTTACAAGCATGCTAGTTGTATCAAGCAAATTGATCTTGATGTTAGCCACCCTTCATCAGTATCTGTCATTTAAATTGGAAAGTATGCCTATATGGTTTACTACAATTCAGGGCAACTACTGCTTATTCTCCACATACTATCAATCACTAGAACTTAGCTGACCAAGATAACAATATAGGGCCTTAATCTATTCTTTCTTTTTGTTTCCTTTTTTTCATTATCTCAAGTTCATTTTCCGGGCAACAAGCTAAAGGAAATCCTCTTAGATTAGAAGAGAAGATAAATTACCCTGAAGTCTATCCTCTCAATATCAGAAGCAGGTGCCTCAGCAACATCTTTTCCGAAGGATATAATCCTTCCATAGTTTGCACTTCTTGCTTGACACACTGCATTTTCAGCAGCTTCATCTGCGACCTGTGTATCATTCTTCTTTTGTCTATTGTTGCCACAAGAATAGCCTTCCTCTGGTGACCAGTCTAGACCACCCCATATTGTGTCTCCGCCTCTTGGTATCATTGACATGGTTGAATCCCAAGTCCGGCTCATCTTCATCAGATGTTGCAATGTTTGAAGTTTAAATATATCATTATCCAAAAAACCAGGTGCAATAGCCCTGCATTTTTGGCGTCATACTTAGTGCTTTTGTAAGTAAGATAAACTGACATTTATGTACTTCAGTTATAATTAAGACCATCATCTAAAGAGTAACTTGTGTATGGACCAATTTCCTAGCTCAAGGAATTCAGGAAACGTATAGAAAGTTCTTTTACAAGAAAAACATATACTTCTTTTTAATATGAAAGAAAACTAGAATAAATCATTATACTTTCCATGCAAAGGAAGGAGAACAGAAAGCCAAAGGGTTTATCATATACTGCTGCATGCAGATATTCTTTTTACTTAATCTGCCATACAACATTCTTTCATTTATTTAGAACTAGACAAGTATTTTAGTAATAAGAGCCAGCTGAAAATACTACAATACAACTCTACTAGACTACAACTGCAATCAATCAGTCAAACAAAGCAACTTTTACCACTAGTGAGCGTCATCAATAACTAAAAACAGAAAGGAAAAAGAAGGGTCAAATAGGGAAGAAGACAGAAAAGCTAAAAAGCATTGCTGCAGTTGCAAAAGAAAGAAAGCCAATAAACCGAGAAAGAATGCAGCAGAACACAAGAGGCTTGTCAACAGATAATGAGGCAACAAAAGATAAACATGACCAAAGGTAAGACATGACTAGTAAATGAGAGCTATCGTTGTTTGTTCACATATTTATTCAACAAAAAACAACATTTCTAAGTTAAACTAGAAAGGATTAGAAATGCAGTTTAATTAAAGGCAAGCCGGTCCACATGAGTCTTTTACAAGGAACCAAATTAGTGCATGATAAAACCTTTCACATTCTCACCAACCTCCTAAGTAATTGTTCTGAAAAGGTATAATGGGATCCTGGACAAACCATTATAAAATACCCATCGAATTGCTAAAACTAGTACACTGCTGAAAAGTTATTCTAGGTAAGTACCTGGCAACTGCAATATCCTTTGCTTCGGAAGAGAAAAGCCCAGCAATTGCTTTTGGAACACCAAGAAATGGCCCACCAATGTTAACCACAGCTTTAATATACTTAGAACACCAATCTGGTCCACCTCCACCACCCATTGGAGCTGGTGCCTCAACCCACTTCATGAAATGCAGGAAATATGGAACACCCATGGAATGTGGAAGGACGACAGCCTTTTTCCCTCCGTTTGTAGCTACCATAAGTTCTATATTACTCTTGATGCGACTTAGTGTTTGGTCACGTACCTGATTCATTGAAAGATGTCAAACCTTGCAATGTTCCAAACAAAACCAGAATAATAAAAAGATGCATAATTAATTGCTTTCCACCACCAAGGTGCAACCTCATAAGAAATTCAAGTGTAGGAAAATTTACCTCAGTGTTTTGAAATGAAAGTCTCCAATCATATGCAGCCATATACATGGTTTTCTCCTCATATCCAATACGTGCCAAGTTAGCAATCAAAACTGCCCAAACAAAATAGCCTGGAGCAAAGTAATCTGCAGCCACAAGTCCAGAGACAGGCCTCACTCTTATACCACAAGGATCCAATCCAGTTTCATTATCTAATGACATGTGCTCCAGCCAGCATAGAGGTCTGCACTTCCAATAAGACATGGAGAAGACCAATTACCCAAACTGTACTAAGAGTTCATAACTGAAACACTAAACTAACAACTACATGAAAATAAAAATGCCTATTGAACTGGAATAGGGAGCCAGAAAATTGCCAATAGGCTATCAACACAACAGTGATCAGTTATATTCTAATATAAATACGATTTTTTTTCATCTTACTGGATTGCAAGGTACTTAGATAATGATCTTACTCTGGCCAAAAAAAAAGATAATGATCTTACACTTTGCAGTCTAGAGGATCTTTTTTCTTGATTTCACAATTTCAAATAAATAAACAGAGATAACATGCAGAATGGAACATAAATCCCTTTCCAGTGAGATTTTTATTTTGGAAAATATTAGGGAGCAAAACCTCCGACACTGAATAGCGGCATTAAATCTAAAATAAAAGTAATCATGTCAACAAATTAAAAAAGTACTATTTTTAAAGGTACATTACATAATGGTGATAGGTTTTGCATGCATTAATCGAGTAGCCCAAGCAAGTATGTGAAGCAACAAGCAAGTATAAACTGATTGCAACTTGTGACCTGATTAGTGTAGGCTATAGCCTATATAGCCAGTAGGCTCAACATTATATATTCAAAAGTCAAAACAAGGCTGAAAAGAATATTAGATTGAGAAAATCAAATGACTACCAAATTTGGAAACTAGTTGAGAATGACACTTACAACTTAACCATAATAAGCAACAAATCAACTTACCTTCCATTCAACAACCTCCAATATATCCCAATTAATCACTACATATTAACTTTCAACCTTCAAATTTGACACACACAAGTAAGTGAGCACAATCAGTCAATAATTGCAAATATTAACTCGCCAATGCAGAGTTTAACCCTTAATTGACAAAAGCTCACAAACTAGAGCAGTGGACCTTTTAATTTTATATACACACCACAGAAAGAAAAAATTAAGAAATACCCATGGTGGATAATTAACAACCAATCCAGAAAACAACACTGAATCACCAGTACCCTTTATCCAAAACCATAAAACTACCCCTAATTTCAAGCTGGGTGATATGGCAATTAACTATCCCTAAGTTGAAAGAGACAAAGAGTTGAGTTCACAATTATAACTTGATTTAAAAGGAATTAAGCAGCCAAAATTCAATACCTTTTGTAGACTTCACCAAAAGTGCCACCCCAAAGCCGCTTCCTAAACAACCCTTCAGCACACTTGCGCCCTTCCCAGAGCTCAAGCCCCCCAGTTACAATCCCAGGTACGAAAACCACCGGATGCTTAGCCTTTAACCCTTCTTTCTGCAGCTTAACACCGGGCGGGTCAGGTAACGGCCCCGTTATAGCCTCCGTTACGTACTGAGGAAATGAAGCCGGCATTGCATTGTAAAGAAATAACAGCAGCCACCACGTTACACAAATGCAGCCGATGAACCAACAGCACGTGTCCACACACGACCACTTGTGCGCCTTCTCCTCGCGTTTCTTCTTGATCTTCCATGGGGATTTCTTCTTGTTTTTATCATTCCCATCATCATCATAATCATCTTCTTCTTCTCTTCTCTTTTGGGTCTTTGAATCCGATCCTTCTGCGGTTTTATCCGATTCATTGACGATGGGCTTTCTTCTTCTAACTAGAGACATTTTCGATGCACTCCAGTGTCAGTCTTGAAAAAAAAGAACTTCTTTCTAATTAAGAACAACAATCACTTAAAAGCACTAAACAGAATCTTTCTTTTTATCTTAAAATAGAAAGAAAGAATCATAGCAAAGCTACAAAAAAGTCATACCCATCCATTAACTAAAAGAAAACCCAAAAAACGAAACTGTTTCTGTTTTTATAACTGAAATGAATGAAACAAAAGATGTTTTTATGGGATTTGATTCATTTGAACTTAATAAAGCTTTAAATGGAAGCGTTTGAGCAGCATGGGCTAAAAACAGTTGTTGGGTGTTGAAGAAGGGGAAGAACATGAATTTGTTGTGTTGAATAGTTGATGATTGGGGAAGGAAGTGGGGCCAAGAAGAAATATGGGCCGAATAACTGTCTGAAACGTTTCCGTTTCTTATTGGATCCCAGCTCTTATCTAAATGCCATGGTCGAGAATTCACCACCGTCAAAGACGTCACGACGTCGTTTTGAAACCCCAATTTTCCATAATAAAGGCACGTGTGGAAAATATTTTAAGGCTTATGGTTATGGGTCATTACTCAATGGACCGTTTCATTTATTGCGGCCTTGCCAGTCTGGTTGGTGGGTTCACCATATTCCTAATATGGGTCACCGGCTCGTTTCTAATTGGCCCAACTAAAACGAAATACTATGCAATTCACACCTTTGAGTTTGGCTATAAATAGGTGTATTAATTTTCAGTTTGAAAAGGATTAGTTTCTAATCAATAAACGATTAAAAAGAAGATCCCAATTAGCAATAATGTTTGGGTGGGGTGGTGATTTTAAAAACAACACACCTTGTAATTTCTATATTAGTGTTATTGTTAAGTGACTTGTTTGTTTAGAATAGAAAATAAATGGGGGAATTGTTAAAGGAAGAAAACTATATATAGTCATATGTATCAAAGAGGTACAAGATTAATGAAGCATGTGAAAGCACATGCAAATCTTTATGAAAGATCAGTCTTTTACTGTCCAACATATAAGAATTAAATTATCTTCTGCCCTACTACTACTTATAGCATGTCTATAACCAATAAAAGTTAATTCAAGAATTCCATTTCATTAATTACATCAATTATTTAAAACCATTATGCAGTCAAAGTCTACTAGTACTATATATATACCAACACACTACCATTACCCTTTTTTCTATTGTTCTAATTTTTGTACATATAAGAACAATAAAAAATGAAAAAAACACTTCAATTTACAATAATTTAGGACCTAACAACTCCTAAGTCTAACATATCTTCATGAATGAGTCGAGTTAGTGTTTTGGATGGATGATCTGATAATTTAGTAACTTCAAATGGATCTTGATATTCCTAGCTTAGCTAGCTAGGAAATCTGCACACATATTTGCTTCACGATAACATATATAACAACATACAATGTCATACCCAATGCAATACTCCTAAAATCTGTTCACTATTTATTATCATTTGGAAAAGAATTTTGATCACTAATTTTGTTGAGAATACTTGTTAAGTACTACAAATACAAACAAAACCCTCAACGGTAAGGCAGAAACAAAAATAAAGTTAAGTTGTTCTTTAATCTTTATGCAAAAGCAGAAAGTGCTGCAATATTAATCCTTGTTGATGATCTTTAAAACCTAGGAATTCTGCAACTTTTGTCAATCCATCTGCATTATTTGATCACACTCTGCAAGCAAAGCATGTTTGATTGTTTTCCCATATGTAAAGCTTTAAAATTCCCAAATAAAGATCCATGCAGTGGAGATCACCAAAAAGCAGTGATGATCTGCTTTAAGCCTTTAACTGCTTTGCTTTAAAAGATGATCAGTTTGAGCATGCATGTTTATAATATATTGCTTCCCTCCACACATTATCCAATACTTGGATTACAAGGAGACAGAAAGGTGAAAAGCTATAGTTGAGGGGGGGCTTAGTTGGAAGACAGCATATATAGCTATATATTATAGTCTCTAAACCTAATTAACCTATGTTTATATTTAAAATAAGTAGAGTATATCCCCCACTTAAAGTCTTAAACCTCCATTGTTAAGAAACATTTGAGCTTTTTCCACTTTGGAAAAAGAATGATGATTTAAGGGTTTGTCTCCAAAAAGAAAAGCATTGCCCATCAATAGAGCTTTTCTTATCATACATATATATATATATATATATATATATATATATATATTCTTCTTCCACTTTGTGTTGCTGGCTGCACATCATTCTAAGGCAACTCATGTCTGCCCATATACAAGTAGATTTCTCTTTTTAGTAGAGGATAATTAGGATATAAGATTAGGCATTTAGGCCACTACTTGTCATTATAAAACTATGAAATAAATAAACTTAATTACTCATTTTTCACCAAAATGCTTAGAGTTAAGAGCCTAATTTGTAGTAAGAAGACTGAAGTACTCCATATCTTAAATACTGTGTCGGCATGCATATTGAAGATTTGGGCAAACATGCATTCCAAGTCCAAGCAGGCAAAAATACCATCATGTTTCAGAAATTTAAAACAAAACAGGAAGGTGATAAAAAGGGTTTTCTACTTCTACCCCTCTGAATGAAATGAATAGTACTGGAACTTTTTTTTTTTACTTCTAATATTATAATAATTTTTTCCTTCATATATTAGTATATAATAATGGGTCATTAATTAATGTGACACAGTATTCATTTTGGCTTTTATATATATATATATGTTAAAAAGACAGAGATGTTTTGGCTTTTACTCAAAATGACAGCATTTTTCCAGATTATTTGGTTGGAATCATTGCCACAGCTCCAAAAGGGCTCCAAAATTAGAACAACAATTATTTGAAGGAAAAAGAAAAAAAGAAAGTAAATAAGGGAACAAAACAACAAATTTCTGCCATTGTTGAGTTGCAAAGAAAAATAGTAGTTACCAACTTACCAACAAAGGGTAAAGGGTTGAAAGAAACTTGAACATGATCAGAAACAATTTGTGTTAGGTGGGGAATCTATGATCAGAATCAGAGAGATTATATAGTAGCTTTTTGCCAATGTATGGGTTTCAACCACTACTCCATGTGGCACATAATAAAGGGTGCTCTTCCAAATTTTCATGGCTGAGAGTGAATTCAACTTACAAAATCATTTCAAGTTGTTTCCAATGTGCATGACCCACACTTTGGTCATTTTCATCCATATTTTTTTGGTTTGTGCAGCCTATATGCAAAGTCAAATATGGAGATTTTCCTCTGAAATATATATACATGTATATATCTGCAGTCCATAAATGTGAAATCTCTACTGATATGCCCCATCTTTGAAACAGTTCATTTCCCTTTGGAAATAGTATAATACAGATATCACTTACCCAAATGGCATTGGATTTTCTCTATATATATCAGATTCAGACATGGATATATAGAAACTTGACCTTAATTTATTATATACCAAATATTTTTGTTTGGTTCAATAGAAGCATAATTCATCATATACATATAAATATATAGCTTTTCATTTTCCTTCCTACTGTCAAAAGAAAGGAACTGGGCAATAATGTTTCTGGAAAAAACCATGCTTAAGTTTTTGCCAAAACATGCTATATTTGCCTCCTTGACTTAATTCCCTTAATAAAATATATTGCTGCTAGTTCACGTGACACTATCATCCACAATGTGACTAAATCTTTGCTAATAAGAAATTATATATTATAATGAATAAAACCCCCCACTACCCTCGGGTTCTTCTTCTTTTTCTTCACTTGGAGCAAGTTTTTGAGCCCTCAAATCTTGACAATTGAAATAATGAATGCATAGGTGGGTAGTCTTGTGACTCTTGCCATGGCTAAATCGTCCTTCACCGCTTGACAACATTCAATGGTCAAGCTTCCTTGATTGGCACCAATGTTTTGGGAGAAAGTACCTATTACAATCAAATTACTATTATTATAATATATATATAGTCCTTTTTTTTTTCTTTTCTTTTATTGGGATAGAGATTTGAACTCGACTCTTTAATTCAATATCTTACATTAATCATTGAATCAAATGTTTCGATGCTTAAAGTAAATTAAAACCTTCAATTTTCAACACATGAGTTAGAGAGGTGCTCCCCATCCATAGATGTGATCCCTTGGACCACCTCTTATTGCAAGATTCAAGACTTAAAACTCCTATAACCCATGCCTTGAAGTTGACATATATGAATGAAGAAGCTGCTTTGCTTCCTCAATTATTAAAAAAAAAAAGGAAAATGTTGAATTAATCAATTTAAAGACAGAATTTAATCCCATCTTAACTTTGTTACCAAACATATTGAATACTAAGGATTTTCTTTTTCTAATTTTATAAAGTTCCTCACCGAAAAAAGGGTTGATATCAAATCAATTCAAATTTGAATTGCATTATTTTTTTAAAAAAACATTAAAGTATTAAACAACAGAAGTAATTTTTTAAACTTTTTTTAAAACCTTTTGAGTTTGCAAAAAAATAAAATAATAGTAGTACTAAATGACTTGAGAGAAAGATGCAACTTGTTACTTTGGAAGGGCATTTACCATGCATGTGATGATTAGGTCAACCTACTTAGTCCTTAATTAATTACTATTATTATACTTAACACTACTATAAACAAAAATCTTTAATCTATAGTCTCAAATCACATGCATTGCAAAGTGAAACTCCTATATATTAAATAGAGAAAGTAGTTCAACAATCACAAGAAGGAAAAGTGGGTGGAAATTGAATTGCAAACAAGACCCAATTCTAGTTTTAGGCAAAGCCAAGGAAAGAAAAAAAGTGCAAGTTTTTTGCATTTCTTTATTTCCTACAACAAAAAGGAATAAAAGAAGAGAAGAGCCCAAAGATTTCACATCAAGAATGACAAGTGGCAACCATGGGAAAGAGGTGATGAAGGCTTTTGTGATCAAAGTAGAGAATAAATAAAGTTGACACACATGCACACAAAAATTGACACAAAAACTCATAACTAGATGATCAGAAAAGGAAAAGAAACTCATCAGAACCACCCCGAAAAAAAAAAAAAATTTGTTAATAGCTAGCCCCCCACAGGCCACAGCCCCCACAAGCACAAGCACAAGCACAACAGAGAAAAACTGAGGCTTAAGGCGTCTCTTTTTAGTTTCTTCACCTTTTGCTTTTATTAAGCCAAACCCAAATACCCAATCTCGGCGCTGATCTGGTCCATAGGGTGGCGCCACCCCCCATAAAGACAATCTAGTATATGGTACGACCCTCCCTCCCCCATTGCCCCCTTTCCTTTTTCCAGTTTTCATGCAGGTCACTTTTCACTCTAAAGTTAAAATTACTTATTGTTCTTATCTGTAGTAGCAGTTCTACTTCTTTTTCTTTTTTTCATTATATTTTTTTTAATTCAAATACTACTCCTTTTATTGGAGTTTTTTTTTTGATACAAGGCCTTTTATTGGAGTTTTAGACTTCTTTTTGTTTAACAAATATCTTCAAATTTGATTGATCTGATATCAATTCTTTCGAACTTAAACTAATGAAACCAAGTAGCTAAAGACAATAAATTGAAATTGGAAAGGAGATTTAACTTCCAACTATGGTGTTTCCTTAAAAAAGATAGTGCATGTGGATTGATGATAAATTGTTTGAAATCTAAGTCTAAGTAATCGAATTCAGCATTAAAGCTTGATAATGTCAAATATACAAAAGAAAAAAAAAGGAAAGTTGAATAATGTCATATATATGTTATATATTATTTTTAACTACATAGGAAATTACTAAAAGGCCAAATTGAGAATTCATGTGGTGCCTCCTTTTGGCCATTTTTAATCTTTTCACACTTTTCAGGTGACTAAAAAACCCCTCTATGAGTTTCCCCTATTCCTTTTCCTTCTACCCTTTTTCGTAATTACACTTTTCGGATGACTAAAAGCTCCTTTATGAGTTTCCCCCATTCCTTTTCCTTCTACCCTTTTCATAATTACACATTTCTCTTCCTTAATTGTTTTTAATTAATGTTTAATGCTTTTAATTAATTGCTTCTAAACCTTAAACCCTTAATTACTTTTAATTAATGTTTCTCTCGCTGTTGTCTTTTTTCCTCTCGCCAACTCAGTTGATGCTTCATTTCAATACCTCGGTTCTGACCAATCTTCAGGTTTGCTAAAAATTAAAACTTTCCATCACTCTCCTCTGTTTTCACCTTCATATCTTTTTCCTCTTTCTTCTTCGTCTCCATCCCTTCAACATGGGCCGTTCAATATTTTTCTCATTCTGAATTAAAACCACCATTTGTTCAATGTGAGTATTATTATCCAATTAGCAGCATATTTTATTACATCTTTGCACTTCCTATTACTTACAAAAAAAAAAAACCATATTCTTGACCTTCTTAATTTTGCATGTCTAAAAAGTTAGTTTACAAAGATTTATGCAGAAACATAATTAAAACTAATTCATTTAAATAATTGCATTTTTACTGCAACCTTATATAATCCAATCAATTAATCAATCACGCACCACTCTAGAACAAAAAAATATTTATGGCCCTTATATAATTGATTATATTAATATATCCTTATTAAATCAGTTAATCAAGCACCACTCTAAAATAAAGAACGCCCGTAGCGCCAGCGCGGGCTAATATAACTTGTGAACTTTAAAGAAGAAAAAAACTAGTACTCCATTTTTACCCCAAAAAAAAAAACTAGTAGTACTTTATTTATTTAGACCAAATATCCTAGTGTTATATGTAGCAAGAAAAATATCCTAGTGTTTTTTCCCTAATTAGTGTTTTCAATTACTACACATGGATTTACCAAAAAAAAATAAATTTACCACACATGGAGATTTTTCCTTCATATGTTAATTGATTAATTTTAAGAATCTAAAGTCTAAACTATGGAGAGAGATCATGTGTAACTAAGCTACATTTATGGATATACTCATGTTGTGCTTATTTTCATGTTACAAATTCTCATGTCGGGATTACATACTTTTGATGTTCCACCGTAGAGGATTTCATCACTTTCTTACTGCTGATGTTATGAGACTAATTCGGCCGAGAGCCATTTAAGTATTTTTGTAGATTGTTTTCTAAAGAAAATGGAAAAAAAAATTAGAGATCTTATTTAAAGTTCAATGCAATTTGATTTTGAATTAATCTAAGACATAATAATAGGATTATTATCACATCATGATGAGATTGTATGAACAAAAAATTCATATGAGACATGGATATTAATAATATTAATATTTAATTATTATTTTAAGATAATAAAATTATTATTATTATAATATAATTCATGCAAATATTAATTTTTCTCGTGACCGCATTTATCTCAAAAATTCGTTATCATACAAAAATAGAAGTTAGCTATAAATGCACCCAAAGAGAGAATTTCAAAAAAAGGGAAAAAAATCCATTTCTTTATCAAATGGATTCTATTCATAATTTCATATAGAATTATTTAAAATTGAAATCTCAAAATAAATTTCTTTCCAAAATTAACCAGTACATTTTTATTTTTCTTCTAATACACTTTTATTGATTCAAGGACAAATTTTTAAAAAATGGAAAAAAAAAAGAAAAAGAAAAAGAAACCTAGAATGAGAAATTGACTGCTAGACAGCTACAAAAATGGTACCACTTGCCGTATTAGCCCAAATCTCAATAGCCAGCCTCTTCCTCAGGAAAAAAGATCCATTGCCAGTAGAAGAAAACAGAGATAGAGGGAAAAAACAGGAAAAATATTATTTGTTCTTTTAACTTTTTAGACAGAGCAAGCAGAGCAGAGGCAGAGAGAGAGGCAAAGAGAAAACAGAGTGTTTCTTACTCTTTCTTTTCATTTCCATCCCAAAAAACCATGCCCTATTTCCTCCTCCATTAACGGTCACTTTTTTTTTCCTTCATTTTTTATTTTTGGGGGGTCAAATATTATTGTTTTTTACTATCATATCATATATTCTACCATTAACTCTCGCCTGGGATCTCTTTGATTCTTCTCTTTCTTTCGTTCCACTCTTTCACACCATGAGATCACTTGGCCGACTCTGCCTTTTGAAGCTTGAATATATTCTAAAGCCTTAACGTAAACCAAAGGGAACTTTCCCCATAAACAAGCTTCCATTCTCTCGTTGACAATAAGCCCAATATACATTTGTTCATGAAATTTGGCTGTTGAATCTGATCTGGGTTTTTGTTGTTTCTTTGTTCGGGGGAAGAAGAAGCGAGAAAGAGAGAAGGGAAGATGTTAACGTGTATAGCTTGTTCGAAGCAGTTAAACAGCAATAACAATGGATCTATTGGGCGCCAACAGGATGATGATTCTATGGAGACTCCTCGGACTCGGCAAGCCATCAAGGCCCTCACATCTCAGGTATTATTATATTTTTGGAAATTAGCATTCATATGTCGTGTTGAGAAAATGCGGGAGAAAACGATTCTGTATGGGTTTGGTTCTGCTTTGAGTCCAGTGAGCTTTTCACTGTTCTGGTAAGGATGGGGTGGGTTGGTTCTGTTGGTTTCCTCCATTTTCATAACAACCAGAGATAGTAATCATGAATCCCTCATAGTTTTATCGAGTTTGTTTTACAATCTTCAAAACAAAATGGGAAATGTACAATCCCCTGAATTTGTTTTTTTTTTTCTTTCTAGTTGTCGTTTTTCTTTTATACAACTTGAGTTAGATTTTAAGCGACGGAGGAATTTTTTTTTTTGGGTACATATAATTTTCAGATCAAGGATATGGCATTGAAAGCCTCGGGAGCTTATAAAAACTGCAAGCCTTGTTCCGGTTCATCAAACCATAACCGGAACTATGCTGATTCTGATGCTGCCTCTGACTCAGCACGCTTCCATTGCCCTTACCGTAGGACAGGAAGCTCGGATTCGACACCCAGGGTTTGGGGCAAGGAGATGGAATCAAGACTAAAAGGACTTTCCAGTGGTGAAGGCACCCCAGCCTCAGTTAGTGGCCGTACAGAATCAGTAGTTTTTATGGAGGAAGATGAGCCTAAAGAATGGGTTGCACAAGTGGAGCCTGGTGTTTTAATCACTTTTGTTTCATTGCCTGAGGGAGGGAATGATCTGAAACGAATTCGATTCAGGTACCTTTTTTTTTTTTGTTATTAGTATGTACGATAGTGATTAGTGAAGGTTCTGATTTGTTTGAATGTGATCACATGATCCTTATTTTTGGTATTTGGAATGGTAGCCATATTTGTATTACTTTTGTGGTTTAAACTTTTCTTGGCGTTTGAAATATCTGGTTTTGGAGTGTAATTATTGTTTTGTTTTGAAATTGTCTCCTTGTGGTTTGGATGCCATTCTTGGCTCTTCAGTTTGACAGTGAGGGTTTCAATTGTTTTGATTGTGATTGCATGTGGTTAGCCTGTTGGTCATGGTAATTGGAGCTTGGGCATTTTGACATTATCCTTTGTCATTTTACATGTTGTGACTGTTGCACTAAATTTTCATGTGAGGTTTTATGAATGAAAATCCATATAGCATAATTGAAGTGGCCCCATAAATGGGTCTCACTTTATGGCTAGGCCCACTTGCATTAGTAGCTTTTATGCATTTTCCCAGTGAATTATGCCATACTAACTGCATAAGTCCTTCTTCTCATGCCTAAATAAACTCACATTAGTTAAACCATTCTATCGTGATGTGTTACTTTCTCATTGTACAGTGGGTTTGTGATCTTGGTATGTGCATAAGTTAAATGGAACTTGAGATTAGACTTGGGACCAAATTCTATATGATCTTTCTGTAGGCAGTACACTGATGGGTTAATCTAGTGTAACACTAAAGGACTAAAGCAATGTCTTCTTCACATGCGGTGTTGGAATCCCTTTTGTCCTCCAGGGTGTTCACTGGCAAAATTCACATTACCTGATGACAGTGACCATAGAAAGCATTTATTAGTCACAAAAAAAGTCCTTTTGTACATCAAGTCATTCCTTCATAGATTTTCATTTCTCAACTCCTTTGGAGATTTTGGACAATCTCAATTTTGATACCTTCTTCCTTCTGTTGTTTCTCATGTAGGAACTATGATCGCTTTAGTTTTAAAGCGTTAATGGTTTCTAATAATGTGTGATTCCCTACCATCTCCCAATTTTCGAATGAGTATGTGTTCACGGAAGATCATAAGATTCTAAATGGATACTAGCAGCTGGTTTACTGCATTCTTTTCCTTCATCTCCAGATCTCCTAATATTTTGAAACAAGTTTCTTTAACTATCGAATAATATATATGGAGATCTCATCTTTGCATAATTCGTAAACTTTATGATAATATATTAATCAAAAGTTTGTAAAGGGAAAACAAAATCACACTTTTCAGTTCTTTATTTTGCTTTGTATTGCACTTTGAAACTATATTATCTCTGTGTTTCTTCTAGAAAATATTAATTATAATAGCCTTTGAAGAGTGAAGATGATTGCCAATATCTGAAAGCTTAAATTTGCAAATTTATTGTTGTTCCTGGCTTTTTCATCGGATCCACCTTTTATCTGCTGATTAGACCACTAAATCGATGGGATTTTAGTTCTGGCAATTATTGTTTAAAATCTTTAATATAAAAAATATTTTTAGACAATACATGACAATGAACTCAAACATCTTTGGCTTTGCCGGTTTATTACCTGATGCTTCTTAATGATATTTTGAAATCTTGACTATCTTGTTAATGTGTGCATGCTTAGTTAGCGAAGCACTTGGCTGCTTTGATTCTATTGAATAAGAAACTAAGTTTTCAATGGGTTCTAGTGTAATTATTGGAACACCTGACTTCTGTTATATGTTGAATAAACAACTATCTGTACATTTCTTGTGCTGCATGCTTGTCATTTCAAGGATACTGAAACTTCAATACTGCAATTATCAGCTTCCACTCTTCTGTCATTTATAGTTTCTTGTTGATTGCCTGGATTGCTGATCTATCTTTTTGTTTTTAATCAGTCGTGAAATGTTTAATAAGTGGCAAGCTCAGAGGTGGTGGGCAGAGAACTATGACAAGGTCATGGAATTATACAATGTTCAACGGTTTAATCGTCAAGCAGTCCCACTTCCAACTCCCCCAAGATCTGAAGATGAAGTGAGCTTCCTTTCTTCATGTTTTTTGAGCTTCTGTTGTCCTTGGCATATGAGTTGGTGAAGTCATAAATCTTACTTTTCCAACAGTTCTGCTTCATTCCACCTTTTTTTATGTTTTTTTTGGTCAAACCTTTTTTTTTATGTTGGGAATGATGAAAATCTCCTTTAGTGCTTTGGGATGTGGATTGCACTCCTATGCTATTAGGTTTGAAAAGTAAGAAATTGAGTTAGATATCGTTGATTGCCATGCATATATAGTAGTTGCAATCAGTCCATAACTGTGGATCTTCTCCTTGGTTTGATTTCTCAGCCACATATAGGTTTGAAAGATTTTAGGTTTCAAGCAATATTGTTCTTTTATGTCAATCAACTTTGGGGTTTATACCCCATTCAAGGGAAATGCCGCCCTGGATCTTCAGACAAAGCTCACCATTATTGTCTTTTTCTTAGTAAAGTGACAAGTCCCTTTTTTTTTTTTGGTTTTTAAAGTTAGCTTTTGTCCTTCCCTTCTAGGGCTCAAGAATTGAATCTGCAAAGGACAGTCCTATGACTCCACCCCTGAACAAAGAACGCCCCCGCAACTTTGTTAGGCCAACAGGAATGGGGTATTCTTCATCAGATTCCCTGGATCATCAGTTAACACAATCACGTCAATACTATGACTCAGCTGCTCTTGCTTCAACACCAAAACTCTCCAGCATTAGTGGAGCCAAGACTGAGACATCATCTATAGATGGCTCTGTTAGGACTAGTTCATCAAGAGAGGTGGATCATTCTGGAGAGCTCTCCATCAGTAATGCTAGTGACATTGAAACTGAATGGGTCGAACAGGATGAACCAGGGGTTTACATCACTATTAGAGCACTCCCTGGGGGCACTCGGGAGCTTAGACGTGTCCGCTTCAGGTATGTGGTTTGTTTCACATAGAGGATAGATGGTTTAAAGGTTAAATAGTCATATAGTAACTAGATGATTGCATTTTCTTGGTCTGAAAATGGATGGGAACAAAAGACAGAATTGATATTTCAGTCCTTCTCTTCTCTGCTTATTAGTACCGACTCTAATGACATTTGCTTTAAACCATTTCTAGGCTGTATTAGCAGTAGTCTTGAACTCTGAATTTGAGATTTGAGTAGTAGTCAAATTGTTCGACTGTTAAACAAATTAGCATTGGCCTTATCAAATTTTGGAAAAACTGCTTGAATAGGATGTTCAGTGAGAGTGTACCATATACCTTCAGATTGAACTGCTTACTTAGCTTGTTTATTCTTTGCACTTAAATGAATCAATAAGACCCAATAACAGTCTAAAGATAAAAGTTGCAGAGAATAAACAACCTATCCATCCCTGCTTTATTTCCACATGCATCATTATGGTCCCAGGATTAAGTTCTGATTAGAGGGTTCTCTTTTTTTTGTTTTTTCTCTTTGAAATGAAATTTTCTGTCCTGTGATGCATTAGCTGCGGAGCATCGAAATGTATAATTTTCAGTGAAGGAACAGAAGCTTAATATTTAACTCAACTGCTCAATCATTGTGCTATATGGTAACAACATCATTCATGTTTGTTTATGTGTGTGATGCAGCCGAGAAAAGTTTGGAGAAATGCATGCCAGGATGTGGTGGGAAGAGAATCGAGCCAGGATACAAGAACAATACTTATGAGATTTTAGCAAATCAGAAAGAGATGGATTGGTGGCATTTGGAAGTTGTCTCCTTGTTAACAAAGTAGTTTTTAGACTCAATTCTGTGTGCCTTGGGGCACCGACTAATCACAAAGCTTATTGTTCTTCTTAGATGTATGCTGATCTTCTTCTTCTTCTTCTTTTTTCTTCTTTTTCTTTTTGCCCCATGTTAGGTTTGACAAATTTATGCAGAAAATTTGGAAAAAGATGATGAGAAATGTTAGTTATAATAATATTTGTTCATTTTCAATCTCATCTCTTCTTTTCATCCAACTACTCTCCAACTTTATGTTCTTTTTTTTTTTGGATAAATATATCTCTAACTTTTATGACCTTAAACTTAATTTATCTCACATTTACTGTTAAAAAGAAATTTATTTATCCTCGAATCCATATTTCCATAGGAAAAAAGAAGAAAGAATCAAACCACATTAAAAAATAACGAAAGAAAAGAGCTTCCATCTTTGCTTCCTCAGCAGGAAAAGCTTGAAGAACAGATTATTAATGTGTCGGTCCATGCTTGAATGGGCCCAAAAATGGTCCATCGGGCTTGATTCCATAAGCAACCTTGATTCCATTCCACGGCCCAACTTTTATTTGCTAGAAAGAAAAATGCTTTATGAGCTTTGAGTTTTAATTTGAAAATTGTGAATTGTGATTAATTTTTGATTTTTTTCTTTGAATAATGCATGATTGATTATGGTTACTCATAAAAATAAAAATCAATTGGGATTTAAAGTGATTATTATTGAATAATAATGAATGAATACCATAGGATTGGTGCATATCGTGAAAATTTCTCTTGAATGTAATAATAAATGAAGAAGTGAAGTTTGGGTTCAAATTTTGAAATTTGCTTTTCCACTTTAGTAGTCATTTTAGTCTTTGCATAAGTCCACCTCTTTGCAAATTTTCCATGGATTGCACAAACACATAATTTTCCCAACTCCATTGCTTTATTCTTTTCTTTATCCCTCTGTTACCCCAAAACAAATAAAATCATATAGTAAAAACTCTCGAATTTGATTTTTTTAATTTTACCTTTACTCAATCGAACTTTTTCCCTTTTTCTGCCAAACACCCCCCAAGAAAACCAATAAAGAGAAAATCAATTACTACTAATTTTACTACTAATTTAAGTCAACAATAATAAAAAGGGGGAATATTATGATTGGCAATTATCATCATGTAACATGATCAAAGAACTTTAGAATAATCAACATGCCTTTATAATTTTCTTATTATTCTAAACAGATAAAATGTTACTATATATATATGCACTAAATCATAAAAACATGGTATATAATCATGAATATCATTAGTAACAATGATAACTTAATTAGTGTAGTAACATTTTTTGCAATGAAAACCCAATTAGGGCAAAATAATTTCATATAATTTAATCTTTAAATAGAGCACCGTTTTAATTTGGTTCTACAAAACAAAAGTAACCTCCACAAATAACAAAATTTCCCTTCATTTATATACTCTTTTATTTCGAGGACAAAACAGAAAATATAAAAAATTTAAGGGGCAGATCAGTCATTAAGCACTCTCAATTAGGAAATTTCTCTCAAGTAAAAACGTTTTCAAAACCCTCGCTCCCAAACCTCCCCTTTCTCTCTCTAAAAGCCGTTCTTCACACTCTCTCTTTCTCTCTCTAAATGCAAACCCTAGCCCTTCTCTTTTAAAGGGTTTTAAATATATAAAAAATAAATAACAAAAATCAAAGAAATCCTCTTTTATAGTCAGAAAGATTAGAATTTGGATAATCAAACTGGGTTTTTTTGTTGGGGAAAAAAAGATAGTCGGAAAAAAAGTTTCGTCTTCTTCCTTTTCTTTTATTTCTCTTTCCTTTTGGAGTATTTTGAAACAGTGAGAGTGGGAAAGAGATGGTAAGTGGGGAAAAAATCGAAGGAGATATCTCTGCGCCACCAGTGAGGAAGGCGATACAGTCAATCAGGGAAATAGTCGGCAATCACTCTGATGCTGATATCTATGCTGCCTTGAAAGAGGCCAACATGGATCCTAATGAAACTGCCCAGAAATTGCTTCATCAAGGTTACCTTTTTTATTTCTCTTTAACCCCCCTCCCCCCTTTGTTCTGTTTGTTTTTGCCTATTCTTGTGTTGTTTTAGAACGTGGGTTTTGCTTGCTTTCTAGTGTTTCTAAGTTCCGGAGTTCGAGGTCAAGATTGTCCTGGATCATGTTCTGCCTTTCCTGGGTTTGTTTTTAGGGTTATTATTGTGGTATAGGACATTGGGTTGTTTAGTTTGTGTAAGTTTGGAGTGTGAAAGTAGATTATTGTGTTTTGGAAGAGGTTTAGAGTCTGATAGTTTGCTGAAAACGTAGTTTGTGCTTGTTTGATGATATTTCTATACTTCGTTTGTTTCCCTTGGTGCTTTTCTTTTCGTTCTAGATGGTGCATTTTGCTAAGTCTGTATTAACTCTTATTTTGTTATAATAGGTTCATTTTGCCTCAGTGGAAATCATCAATTAGTTTTTTTTTGTAGAACTTTCTTTCGTTGCTAGGATAAAGTGGGGAAGAAATAGTGTTATGATCATTTTTGGCTTGTTTCTGAACTATTTTTCAATGACATTGGATAGACGTGAGGGTTATGTCTTGCTATTGGTTCTTAGCCTGCCATGGATGGTGAGGTTGTGAACCTGGGAGTTTCAAACCTGGAATAATGGGATATTTTAGCATTTCATTCCCATTTCTTTACATACCAATGTTAAGGGGGGATATGTTGTCTCTTCTGTTGTTTGGTAAGCTTAAGTCATTGAATTTGAGCCTCGTATCAGTTCTCAAAGTTGATTAGTTCAGGATCCTTGTCCCTTCTGGATATGTTGTGGCATCAGTTTACCTTTTTGTTTACAGTCATCTTTCGAATATACTTTTATAAATATCCATGATTTATATCCATTATCATTGTTTCTTCTCAGATACATTTCATGAAGTAAGGAGAAAAAGAGACCGGAAGAAAGAGGTATAATCTTGAATATTAACCTCTAAATGGTTTTTGGTGTATCTTTTCTTTGGATTACTTTGCTTCATTTAGCAATAGAGGGTTGTTTTTCAACTTTGCAATTTGCATGTGGTAAATAGTATATTTTTTTCTTAGCCTTGGTTGTTGATACACATTCATAGTATTTGATAGGTGGCTCATTTTATGATGTTTAATTATTTATACTACTCTAGTTGATGCCTTCAAATTTGTATTGCATTTAGTATGTTTTATGTTAATTAACTAAAGAATACTGTACAGATGTGAAAAACTTGTTCTGATCTTACATTTCACTATGATAGAGCATTGATCACAAAGATTCCCTGGATTCAAGAAAACGTTCTGAGAATGTTGGTCAAGGGATGAAGTTTCGTACATATGCTGAACGTGGTACTCATACTGAACGTGGTACTTATACTGAACGTGGTACTCATACTGAATGTGGTACTCGTACTGAACGTGGTCCTCGTACTGAACGTGGTCCTCGAAGGGGAGGGTATACTCGGAATTCTTTGCCTGGTAATGTTGTAGGATAACATGTTTAATGATTTGACCTTTATATTTTGGCAGTTTAATTTTTGACTATATAGTCTCTTCAAGCTATACATGATACTGCCCTGGTTCAAGGGTGACGAATTAACATTAGGAGTTCTAAGTATCTTTTTGATTTTCTTCATTTTTAATCTGGTACAAATAGATCTTGAGATTGTGGACGAAAGATGATATTAGAAAAACTGTTGATTGTAATGATTTGCACTATTTTATAATACTCTTTGTATCATTCTATTGTTGACCTGGCAAGATTTTCTTGCTACCCTTCTATTCGCCTTCATAAGACATGTGTATTTTTCTTTTCTTTTTTGTTCATATATCAAAAGATGGTAGCCTTTAAGAATCCACTTATTTGTTTATCATCTCATGAAGCCTTACAGCTTTAACACCCTTTTAATTTTGTATTTTATTAACTTTTACACATCTAATGTATTGCAGTACTGTGTTTGCTATCTACTACTGCACAATGTCCTCAGCTGATTATTGATTTATTGTGTGGTACAATTGTCCTTTCTTCTGCTATTTAATGGATAGTTTCTTACTAGATGCAGGAGTCAACAAAGAGTTTCGTGTTGTGAGGGATAACAGAGTAAACCAAAATGCAAATAAAGACTTGAAGCCTCCTATCTCACAATGTTCAACTTCTGCAAATGAGCAAGTGCCTGCGAATGCTGCTGACAACAAGGGGTAATGTTTATTTTGTTAGTTATTTATTTTTTATTCCACTCTGACCTCTGTTTTTCTTTGGCTGATCTAAATACATTCTTCTTTAGGAACTCTACCCTTCTTTATTCTTTTTTTCTTCTGTGCCTGTATTTACTGATATTGTAGTGCTTGTAAAATCTAGTGTGCTGAGTATTCTCCTTTTATTACCATCAGTTCAGCAGGAACACCAAGTAATCAGAGGCCCTATAGTTCTCGTAGTTTTTCTCAGACCTCAAATGGACCATCCAGTTCTCATCCTAGACATGCTCGGGATGCAAATTCAAATGCCATTGATAGGAAAGGAACATCAGAGGAAAAGCGAACTTCTATTCCTAATGCTGTTTCACGGTCCCAGGCAGTGAAGCCCAACAATAGTCAAACTCAATCGAGCCCAGTTATTGGGGTTTATTCCTCCTCAACAGATCCTGTTCATGTGCCTTCTCCTGATTCCAGATCATCTGGTGCTGTTGGAGCTATCAAGCGTGAAGTTGGGGTTGTCGGTGTACGCCGTCAGACTTCTGAAAATGCTGTCAAAGATCCATCAGGAACAAGTGGTGCTTTGTCTAATTCGCTTGTAGGAAGGGACAATTCATCAGAGGCATTTCAACCTTTTCCTGCAATTTCTAAAGCAGATCAGCTCAATCATACTAGTGCAACTGAATCTGTCATGCCCGGCATTTCTGGAAACAGGTCTTTCCTGAACAATCAGTATGGTAGCAGGCAACATCAACAAGTTTTAGGCCATCAGAAAGGTACTTCCTCTTTCCCATCTCATAAGCTTTCTTTTGTGTAACATGATTATAATTTATATTTATTCTTGAAAGTGTTCTTACATTATATTAGAGGAAAAAGACTTTAAACAGAAGCTTAACTCATTTTATGCTGGTTGTTGCTTTGCCACATGGTCTGAGTGTAGAATGTTGCTTTGATGCCTTTCTGTTGTTATTGTTACCATCATTTAATGCACATATGTATCTCTTGTGTTAAAAGAATCTAAGTGCAGTTTCTTTCATCTAGTGATCCGCCCTTAATTTTATAAAGCTTTTTCAAACTTTTTATATATCTACAGATATTAGACACAATAAACCAGTGATAGTTTTAGACATTAAGTCAATGCCTTTTAATGTTAAGTTAGAAGCTTCTTATTGTGGTGCCATTGGTGTGTGTGTGTGTGTGTGTGTGTGTGTGTGTGTGTGTGTGTTTAATCAACTTAGATGTTGTTTTATCATTTTAAACTGCTATTTTAGCAAATGGTGTCAGTAGGTTCTAGTTATTATAGCACTTGATTTGAATCTGTTTCTTCAAGTTTATGAGTTTTTAATGCATATTTGGTACAGCTAATCAACATACTAAAGAGTGGAAACCAAAATCAAGCCAAAAGTCAAGTGTTAGTAATCCTGGGGTTATTGGAACACCTAAGAAGTCTGCTTCACCTCCTGCTGCTGATGCCAAAGACTTGGATTCAGAAAAAGCTAAATTGCTAGATAAGTTTTCTGAAGTAAATATCTACGAAAATGAGAATGTCATCATACCACAGCACATTCGAGTCCCGGAGAATGATCGCCACCGACTTACTTTTGGCAGTTTTGGAGTGGAATTTGATTCTTCAAGGAATTTAGTTCCAGGTTTTCAGCCTACTGGTGTTGCAGACGACTCAAATGGGGAATCTGCTGCAAGGTTGTTTTTTTTTACCCAAGTAATTAGTACATTTAATATACTCTTGCTCTAAATTTAAAATTTTAAGTGTCGAGTGAGAGTGAGGACCGTCTTGCTAATATTTTCTTGTATTTGATCTAAGCAGTTTGTCTGTTTCTGCTCCCGATAATTCCAGCGATGATGCTGCTGGAGGCAAGCCCATTAATATTTTAGATGATCAAGTTAGAAATTCTGGATCCGATTCTCCACCTTCTGGTACTGCATCCGAGCATCAATTGCCTGATAAGAAAGACGCTTCAAGTCCCCAGAATTTGGAAAGTTATGCTGATATTGGATTGGTTCAGGACAACAGTCCATCATACACTCCTTCAGAGTCACAACAGCATCAAGATCCTCCTGAGTTACCTGGTTTTTCGGTATGTAGAATCCTATGAATAATGACTAGTGTCATCTATGTTCTTCTTCTTATTTTATTATTATTATTATTTTTTTGATAGATCTAAGTTAAGTTCAAACCTTTGATCTTGCCTGAATGATTTTTAAAATTTATTATTCAGTGAAACGAATATAAAACAAATTTCAATTTTGGAATCAATGCCCTTGTTGCTCCTTGAATGAACTGATCTGATGTGGCGTTTGCTTGATGGCAGGCATATGATCGCCAAACTGGTTATGACTTGCCATATTTTAGGCCTGCAATAGATGAAACTGTCAGAGGACCTTCCCCTCAGGAGGTTAGTTGCATTAACACATGCTGATAAGTAGTAGAAATCATTTCAGAAAATGCTTATTCATTTCTATCCCTGATATTAATGCCGATTTTAAATGATAATCTTAGGTCTTAAGCACACATGCTGCCAACATCCCTGCATCAACAATTCCAATGGTCCAACAGCAACAACCACCAGTTGCCCAGATGTATCCTCAAGTTCATGTGTCACATTTTGCTATGCCGTATCGCCAGTTTGTCTCACCAATCTATGTACCTCAGATGGCGATGCCAGGTTACTCCAGTAACCCTGCTTATCCGCACCCATCAAATGGTAGCAGCTACTTGCTGATGCCAGGAGGTAGTTCTCATCTTAACACAAATGGCCTCAAGTATGGGATTCAGCAGTTCAAGCCAGTTCCTGCTAGTAGTCCAACTGGATTTGGAAATTTTACCAGTCCATCTGGGTATGCAATCAATGCTCCTGGTGTAGTTGGGAATCCAACAGGTCTTGATGATTCATCTCGGATCAAATATAAAGACGGGAACATCTATGTTCCAAATCAACAGGTAAACAATAATGCTCTTCAGTCACCTAATAGCCATTGGCATACGTATGAGCGACAAATAAATTTAACTATTTGAGGGATTTTGGGACAGGCGGATGCATCAGATCTGTGGATTCAGAACCCGAGGGAGATTCCAGGCATGCAATCTGCGCCATACTACAATATGCCACAAACACCACATGGTTACATGCCGTCTCACACAGGCCATGCTTCGTTCAATGCTGCTGCAGCACAGTCTTCTCACATGCAATTCCCAGGGATGTACCATCCTCCTCCACAGCCGGGTGCAATGGGAAATCCGCATCATCTAGGCCCTGCATTGGGTGCTAATGTAGGTGTTGGAGTTGCTCCAGCG
Organism: Corchorus capsularis; assembly: GCA_001974805.1. Lineage (NCBI taxonomy): Eukaryota > Viridiplantae > Streptophyta > Magnoliopsida > Malvales > Malvaceae > Corchorus > Corchorus capsularis. Next base: position 12,984 of record AWWV01011783.1, on the reverse strand, counting down.
GCTCCTGGGGCTCAAGTAGGCGCTTACCAACAGCCACAATTGGGTCATCTTAACTGGACAACAAACTTCTGAGAATAGTATCAAAGCTAACCCTTTCTCTTGTAAGGGAGTGAAGTAGCTAATAGAAAGCTCAAAAGTTTTCCTTGTGAAAATAACCCACAATCTTCTTAAGTTTAATGCATAATTGGTGTTTAATCTTGTCGATTTTGCTTTTGCTTCTGCCTCTGCTTCTGCCTCTTCTTATCAAACCGCTAATCCACACACTACAGTTTTATTTTCTTTTCCGTCTGTCCAGCTTGATTTTTTTTTTTCGGCGAAAAAAAAAAACATTGGTGAAGGATTAAGATGAAAGCAACAACAATACATGTGTCGTCAGAAACCAAAGGGGATTCAACCTTAGAAAGCATTATCAAATATGATCGAAGCTTGGCTCTTTCGCTATTTTTAGTTTGATATCAGTATGTATTTAATTATTTATATAGGAAGTAGCTATATACTACATCTTAAGCAAAATTTCCATGCATCTTTAAAAGGTGAGGACTGAGAATCAAAGCTCATTTCTTTATTCTTATCTTGTACATATATAAGCCTAAAGGGAAAGGGATAAAATTGGAGACAAGTCTAACCAAGTAACAGGGAAAAAAATTTTACGTGAGTAACGTGACAATGGACTAAAAGTGGGCTTCGACTCAACTTATGAATTGACATTATAAGTGGGCGCTATAGAGTCGATAGGATTCTTGACGGACAAACTAAGAGATGCAACGAAAGAGATTGTGGCGTAAATTGTAAAAGAATGGTAGGTCTCAAATTGATTATAGCAGTTCCAGGATAGCATTTTACGTAAACGCCGCCGTTGCCAAGAAATCCTATACTAGACTGTTCATGCGGGAAGACGCAGAATAGGCGTAGGGATGCAGGGGTATGGACTAATTCTTCTACTCAAAATAGAAACTAAGGTATGGACTAGTTCTCTTAGTTAAAATAGGAACTAAGTACCCTATGTTTATATAAGAGGTCATCTCTTATATAAGAAATCCTATTCTAGACTGTTCATGTGGGAAGACGCAGAATAGGCGTAGGGTTGCGGGGATATGGACTAGTTCTCCTAGTCAAAATAGAAACTAAGGTATGGACTAGTTCTCCTAATTAAAATAGGAACTAAGTACCCTATGTTTATATAAGAGATCATCTCTTGTATTCTTAATAAGTTGTATAGTTTTCTTGTTCTTGTTTATTGTTTTAGGCTATTAGTTTAATCGCAACAATATCTATTGTAAAGTAGTCCGTAGGAGGTGTCGAGGGAAATTCTGAAGTTGCAAAAAAAATCCTAGATCTTGATCTGATGGGAGGAGGGAAAGGCAGAAAATATCGTAAACGTAACCTTGTGCGAGAAGAAAAGTTGACGCCTGATTGTAAGGTTTCCGAACCGGAGAAGCGTATATTTTATCTCAGCTCCATTAGTGGGGAATATCAGGAGATCCTGCACGAGTTGCCTGTGCAAGAAAGTGATGATGAGAACCATACATTACGAGAAGATCTTTTCATCCCTACTAAAGATTTGCGGGTTATTACTGTGGAGCCGACAGCTGACCGCTTAAAATCCTACTCTTGTGCCGGCGCAGCAGCCGTTGGCCTGGGTTCTCAAATCTACAGCATCGGTGGTTGCTGTTTCGATGGAGATGGTTCTTTAGGTGAGGATTATGGTTGCACACGTGTTTGCAAAGGACGCTGTCATGCAGCAGTGCTTCGTGTGGAAGTCAACGGCCAGCCCAACAAGGAGTGGAAACAGTGCAGTTCCATGAATAGAGGCCGCAAAAATCCACTCGCTTGTGCTGTTGATGGCAAGATCTATGTCTTTGGTGGAGCAGCGGAAGGTAAATTTGTTGGTGAGGTTTATGACCCCTTGAGGGATGAATGGACTGATTTACCTCAATTGGGTGATTTTATGGGCTACTGTGATGTTTCCCCTATAAATGTCGTCCTGGATGATCCCAAGGAGGCCTCCAACAAGCTGATTCTGGTTCATATTCAGGGTACCCAACCCCTCCTTGCGTTCAATGTGCGGAAGAATGATTGGCAAGTTTTCGACGAAAAATTTGGTTGGGAATCTTGGGATGGTGCGGACAAGAAACTTCCTTCCCCTGTTCATGGGATGTGGCCAACTAATGCTGTGGTGGATAATTTTCTCTACTGTTACTCTATTGGGGGACTTTTTGCATACGATTTGGATGAGAGAAAGTGGCTCCGCATTCATGGCGTACTTGAATCTGATAAATTTCGTAAATCTATTTATGACAGCGACAAAACGTTGTTCCATTTGGGAGGTAACACCTTATGCTTTATCTGGTCTTATTCCCTCTCTTGTGGTGAATTCTCGGGTGTTATTATTGGATGCGCAAAATTCAAAGGAGCTAGAAGAAATGATAAAAGGCAATCAAGCTCATCTCTAACCCTCGCTCAACAGCGTCTTGGGTATTTCGGTCTTAAAGATCCTGCCTCTGATCCAGTTTGGTATGTCCTGCTGCAGGTAATACTAGTCATTACACTTTTACTTTATTTATTATTTCATGGAAGGAATAGCTGCCCAAATTTAACTAATGAGGGATTTTGTGACAGGCGGATGCATCAGATGTGTGGATTCAGAACCCGAGGGAGATTCCAGGCATGCAATCTGCGCCATACTACAATATGCCACAAGCACCTCATGGTTACATGCCGTCTCACACAGGCCATGCTTCGTTCAATGCTGCTGCAGCACAGTCTTTCTCACATGCAATTCCCAGGGATGTACCATCCTCCTCCACAACCGGGTGCAATGGGAAATCCACATCATCTAGGCCCTGCATTGGGTGCTAATGTAGGTGTTGGTGTTGCTCCAGCGGCTCCTGGGGCTCAAGTAGGCGCTCACCATGCAACAGCCACAATTGGGTCATCTTAACTGGACAACCCTTTCTCTTGTAAGGGAGTGAAGTAGCTAAAGCTAATAGAAAGCTCAAAATTAAGTTTTCCTTGTGAAAATAACCCACAATCTTCTTAAGTTTAATGCATAATTGGTGTTTAATCTTATCGCTTTTGCTTCTGCTTCTTCTTATCCAACCACTAAACCACACGCTACAGTTTTATTCTATTTTCGTCTGTCCAGCTTTATCTTTTTTTATTTTTACAGTCAAAAAAAAAAAAAAAGGTTTTAGGATTAAGATTGAAAGCATTATCGAATATTATTGATCGAAGCTTGGCTCTTTCTCTTCGAGCTCACCTCCATAACTCTCTCGATATGTCCCTCTGTTTTAAGTTTGATATTATCAGTATGTATTTATATAGGTAGTAGCCATATTAAGCAAAATTTCCATGCATCTTGACAGTGGACTAAAAGTGGGCTTCGACTCAAAACTCATGAATTAACATTATAATAAGTGGGCTATAAAGTCGATAGGATTCTGGGACGCTACACTTGGAATCAGGTGAATTCTTTTTTTCTCTCTTCTTGTATTTGCTTTCATGAATTTGTTAATTAGCAACAATTCTCATTGCTTCAACGACAATTTTTTCTTCTGTTTTATTATAATTCCACATCCTTTACCTTAAATTAAACAACCATAACCTTAAAACATAACATTAATACCTAAGAAAGATGAGACTATTATGCCTCGAGGGAAAGGGGGATAAAATTGGAGACGAGTCTAAAGTCGATAGTATACCAAGAAACAGGGAAAAGAATTTACGTGACTACGTGAGTAACGTGACAATGGACTAAAAGCGGGCTTGGACTTAAAACTCATCAATTTATCCCAATCAGGCTTGATGCTAATTCATATAATGAAAAATAGTTTTTTCATAAGACACGAGTCAACCAGTTCAACCGGTTCATTTTAACCTGAACCATGATTTTTTATAACCGGATCGTAAGACACGAGTCAACCAGTTCGACCGAACAGTCGGAACAGTCGATTCAATGTACGGACACTCCAAACAATTTCACCGAAACTGATAGACCTCAACATTTTTCATCTGTGTTGTTTCAGCTTTCAGCCCATACCCGATGTAGTTGATAAGCTTGAAATTCATCTTTTTTAGAGAAAACATCTTTAAGATAAATGTTATGAAATTGAAAACTTGAATGGTTTTTCTTTTTAATGTAAATGAAATTGATTTCAATCATCGTCAACATATATATATATATATATATATATATATATATACTAGTTTTAATTTTCATGTGCGTTGCTTGTGACCCAACGTGTTTAAAAATGAAATATTCATACGAAATTATGATAACCTTCCTATTAAATTATGATAATTACACTATTTTTGACGACGTCCTTATGAAATTTTGATAACCTTGCTATGAAATTATATTACATTTTATGGAAAATAACCTCATTTTCCAAAAATCAATTTCTGAATGTTATTTTCCGCGAACCAAACGGAGCCCAAATCAAATCAGACCAATAATCAATCGGCCGCCTCGTGCTTGAGCGAATCGAATGCTAGATTTTCTTCTAGGTTAAATGCATGCTATGAATTATGATGCTTTCGATCGACTTTATTTTCATGATTCTTTCTGTACTCAAAAGTAGACCTTAATTTCAGCAACCTAGCTAATTAAACCCAGATGGTAGAATAATTTTCCCACTACTACTATCTAAAAAATATTCCTATAGGCAGCCGCCTCTATCGATAGAATCTGGATTAATCAGAGCAAAACTCTAGATATACTAGGGTAAAATCCAAATCCTAGATATCATTTAGTGTTGAGGCCTATTAAATGTCGAGGCTTCAACGTCGAGTTCCAAGTAGTCTGCAAGAGAGAAAACCGTTAGAAGGGGTCCTCTGGGGATGTCGGAGGGACCTCCTCTAACGGTCAAGTTAGTAGGGGTCCTTTTTGTGTGTAGTGAGAGTTAGAGAGTCTAAGCATGTATGAGTTTGTGTTCTCTCCTCTTATATCATGTTATGAGTTTATGAGTCATACCTTGACTATATATATACCTTGTATGAGGCTTGGGCCTCCATTGGTTAGTGGGTCTTGGGCCCAAATCTAATATGCTCAACAGATAGCAAACTATAAAGAAAAGAAAAACAGAAAAATTCTTAACAAAACTAATTCACGAAACAAATCAGGAGCACTTCAACGAATGCCATTAATTATTGATCAATCGAAGTATCGACACCCGCCCAAATCAACACAATCAAGCTTAGCATCAAACCATTTAAAAAGGAACAAGGGAAAAAGAATTTTCTTGGGTAACATAACAATGGACTAAATGTGGGCTTAGACTCCAAACTCATAAATTTAGCCCAATAAGGCTTAAGGCTCCATATAACAAAAACTAGTTCGAAAAAGCCCAAACCATTACTCCTTATTCCTTTATCTTTTTCGGGCTCAAAGTCCACAATCCCAGCAGAGACCCAGAGTCACTCCATAAGCTACACCAACTGTAACGAAATATACTAGTTCTAAGTCAGACATGTAATAAAAGGGAATTTCCTATCAAATTCAATCAAAGTAACTTTGGTTTTGGCAATATTTCACTTGGCTTCCAAGGATTGACTTCAAAATACCAATTAAGTAACCAATAATCATCCTGATCAATGCCCTCATTAGCCTGTCTTCCCTACTATCAATTGTGTTAAAAGTACTAATTCTGCCATTATTTAACCAAAAATTTAAGCTTATATATATGGATTGTATAAGAACAGAGGAAACTTTCTCTTTTGTTTTTAATATTTTCAGTAAAAGTTAGTAAGCAGTCATTGGTGGATCCATCCGAGCATGTTACCTTGCTCTTTTTTTTTTCACCCTTTCTTGTTTATTATTATTATTATTATTAAATCTTCAAAGGGCTGCTATACCATAGCCATTGAATCAGTTGCTTGTTACATATCTAAGTTTCTTTTTTGTTAATGTTTTCTTTTTGTTGCCTTGCCTTTGTTATATAGAGTGGAAAAAGGAAAAAGCAGAAACATACGGGGAATCTGGGTTTTGGGGTGACTTTAATTTTGTGTTTGTGTGTGTGTGTTTCGGATCTGTAGGTGCTTTCTTCCTCGGGATCGCCAATAACACTTTCGCTTTCTTTCTATGTTTCCATTCCATTTCTTTCAATAGCCTAAGCTTGTTTTGTTGGCCTTCCAAGGTTCATCCATTTACGACTAAACACGAAGCCTCCCCGTCTTCCCTTCTTTTCCATTTTTTTTTCACTTTCTTCTTTTTCTTTGCCCTACTTTTTTTTTGGGATTTTCATTTTCTCCAGGAGGAATATTAATCTTTCCTTTATTGCTTTTCTTTATCTCCTACCAATGTGTAATGTCACCACCTCTCTCTTTCTTTCATGTGGATTCAAAATTCCTTAACCTTTGCTTCTCTAACTATAGCACCATCTTTCCATCTAATTTGTTTCACAAATTGTGTTATTTATTATACTTAATCTAATGGATTAATTCATCCATCTCTTTACAAATTATAAGGTTAATTTTTTAACTGAATCAAATATGCAAAGGATCCTGATGCAGTCACCGATCTTATTGATCCATTCTAAAGGTAAAATAGTCATTTTACTTGTTCTCTGAGACGGTTAAATATATGAATGATATTTATTTTCTAACATTGAAATGTAAAATTCAATCTTCTACTCCATTATAATTCTTTCTTTCACTTTTTGGAGGGAGAAGAGAATCCTTTATTAAGAGAAGTATATATCCAAAACAATTGCAAATGTGAGGATCCAACGGAGAGTAAATGAAGTGCTAGAACATCGATCCCTCTGATGGCGTCCAAGTGTCCAACAGTGTTTCACGTGTGAATGGGCATATACTTATATGCTAAAAGTTTGATTTAAAGCATTAAGATTGCAGATCAGCATAATCATTGGGGCTTGTGCTTAAACTTTAAACCCTTTATTAGGATTATTATATATAATGCACCAATATTATGCTTTGATTTGAATGCTTTAGGATTTCGATTGACTCCTTTTTCTCTAGGAAGCTTTCCGTACGCCATGTAGCCCTTTCACACACAACACAAGAATGAACCAACCCTTCTTCAACTGTTGTTGATTATTATAAGTTAATCCAAAAATAAAAACTTTTATTAAGTGTTGATTATGGAATGATTTGTGGCCTACATTATATGATTTCCCACTTTGCTTCCTACTTCATCATAATCTGATCCCCTTGCTTCATTTCCCTGACTTTAATTAATGACAAGTTTAAGCTACTAATTCGGGTTAAGTAGCATATATATACATGTTAATAATGGGCCAATATTGCAATGATTCAAATAGTCTGTTAAATTGTAATTTTACTTGTTGGAATGGTTTAATTAGATGAATTTATCTAAATTGGTTATATAATGACAAGATGTGAGAATTTCTCCATATGAATCTAAGGATAATTCTATTTGTCCCTCCAACTTGTCCCTCCTAATAATTAAGGAAATAAATTAAATCCATGTTTAGCCCCCTAATAATTAAGGTAAGAATTTAAATTCAGGTTTAGCCCCTAGTTATAAATATGGAGAGTTTGAGGGTAAATCCCTTGATTTTAGGCTATTATTGAATAGGGTTTTAGAAATTATGGTAAGTTTTCTGATGGCACGTCAGGAGAGAAAAGTTGGAAAGACAAATTGGAAGGGCATGTAGCATTACTCTGAATCTAATGTAGCTGAACTCCGAATTATTAATTATTTAAAACTCGGATGTGATATCGGGAAGGGAATTAGTATATATAAAAACAATAGTTTCTATAATAAGCCTTAATGACCCAATATATAAGACCCACGTGGCATCAGAAGAATATTAAAACCGATGAAAGATCCAAAACCCATTAAATATATAGGATTCTAGAAACTAATATTACCATATTTTCTAGACTTCTACTACCTTCATCCGAATAATAATTTGTATTATCTTTCTATCTCGCAATATTCGTTATATCTCTTAATTTTCTATCCCTCAATATTAGTCGATAGTCGTGTGGTGAATTGAGTAGTAGTTCACTTAATCTCCATTTATTTTAATTTTTGCTTTTCCTTGTTATATTATTTGTAGAATTCTCTATATATCATCAATTCGACATAATCTGAAACTTGAAATTAATGGTTTGATCTATATGTTTAATTTCTTGTCCGAACCCACTCTATTGAATATATTGATTAAAAATTTTCACCAAAAAAGAATATTGATTAAAAATGAGACATGATTTGAAACCGGACCCTGATTGATATATATATCAATGAAAATATATAAAAAAAATAGACCGTAGCTAGCAAGCCACGTAAATTGCTATGGCAAGTCTTATTAGAAAGCAACCATACAAAAAAACAATAAACTATGGCAAACAACAATTTTGCTAGCCACCCACATTTCATGCACTAATTTTTTTTTTATTTACAAGTTAACTAATTTGTTCGAGTCGGGTTGGTCCACTATGAGGTAAAACTCTCTCAACAATGGTTTTCTCCATTCACAAGACTCGAACTCGAAACCTTGCTTAAGGGGAACAAATGCCAACCACTTGTTTTCATCAACATTAATAGAATGGGGAAAAAGGAGAAGGAAGCAAAATGTTCATTTTACTCGCAACTCTCTACTCCCTCCCTTTGTAATTAGTACTAAGTATTATGTACATTTTCTTCATTCATTCATGATCATCACCTCATATTTTCCATATTTTTTCCTTTCAATTTTGTTTTTTTTTTCCGCTCCCCAATTATTAAAATTTAATTTCAATTTGTCACGTTAATAAGTGTTGTTAGAGAACTATATTAAAGAGCATTTGGCAATAAGCTAAAAGTAATTAAAGATAGTATTAATTAAAGATGTATTCTTTCAATTAAAAAGCGAGGTCATGAAAATATATATGCATGGTTCTTCAAAAACCATCCTTTTTTCCCCTGACTTCCAAATATACAGGGTTTAATTAAGGTGTTGCCAACAGGCGCTATCTTTTCTTTTCTATAAGTAATTGATCATGAAGATGAATTCACATTCATTTTCCAAAAGTCACCAAAACAACAATCTCACATTAAAATTAGCCATCGAAATGATCATCAACACACCACCATACGTGACTCATGCCAACGTTTGCAAACCATCAAGTATATATGATCTGTACAACACAATAAAATTTCTTTATATCTATCCTTTTCTTTTCTTTTTCCATTTTGAGACAGAGTATAATCTTGAAATTTAAATCTATTTATATATTTGTTTAGAATTTTTCAAAAGAAAATTAGCTTCAATCTTTGGATGCAAAAAGAGGAATTTCAGCACCATATATTAATTTGTACCTGAAAATTAGATATCGTAATCATAATGCGCATAATCCTCGTATACTCATCCATGCACCAACAAATTCCTAGTCAAAATTCTAGTGATTACTTTGTCAAATGATATATATTTCGCATTAGAACAATTTAAATTACGTACAAGAAAACAAATTTCTCTAATTTCCATCATACATATAGTTGAATTCATATGTATCTTTAGAAAATAGGCCTTTTTAGCTAATTGCATATGCAATTAGACATTCCTATATATATAGACATATATGGGTGCTATAGGAAACAATGTATAATGATGTGTCAAATCGAAAATGGGAAATAGATGGTGGAGAGGCTGGAGGGTCTGCATCCACCGGGGGGAATATATATGCTTTTTTGATACATTCTTTAGGTGGGATGATGGCAGTGGGGAAATGGGGGTAAAAACAACTTTATGCTTGTTAGGGCATGTCAATGTACCCATTATAGTTTGATTTTTGGGGTCCCCCTAAACAATTTAATTGGTTTTCATTTGATCTGAATGGAATCTCTCCTCTTTCATGTATTCACTCACACTCAGCCCCATGATCTGAAAGGAATCTCTCTCGACCTTTTTGCATAATAAACATAATCCCATAGTTGATATATAGTACTCTATCTCTAAGAAACTAGAGACTTTCCTTGGTCTCTCCATTCTAATTATGTTCAAACCTATAGTACCATTATATGCATGGCACTTAGTTATGTTATCTGTGTCTGGAATTCTTGTTAATCCGGTCTGAATTATGACCCAACCTGATATTTGTAGAGTTACGATTTTTGTGGATTTTTCCTGGAGGTCTGTGATGGAAGCGGAGGAATCGGGCTGAAGGCTCGAGACCGCAACCCATCACTGATCTCATGCGGGAAAGACGCAAAACAGGCGTAGGGGGTGCGGCATGCGGGGGGCGAAGCCCCCGTGGTACGGATTAGTTATCCTAGTTAAGATAGGAACTAAATACCTATGTTTATATAAAGGGTCGATATCTTGTATTCTTCAGTTGTATCGTTTTCTCCCAAATTAATAAGAATCTCTCTCTGTCAATGGACGTAGATCAAATTGATCGAACCACGTAAATCTTATTGTTCTTGTCTGTTCTTAATTTTAGGCTTGTTTAATTGCAACAGTTACTTTAGAACTAGGCAAAATTTAAACCATAATGTATATTCATCAATTGTGTGTGTGTGTCTATATATATATATATATATATATATATATATTGATTTGGAGAGGGCGCGAATTCAGATTTTGCTTCCTTGGACATGAAGAATAGTATGCATCAAAATTAATAACCATTGAATTTAAATGTTAGTGTATATATGCATATTCTTCGTATCATGATACATGTTGATGAAGTGAACAATCAATAGTTTTCAACAAAAATATAGTTTATATTTATCATCTATGACAATTTATATATATCTTCACAAGAAGGAGTTTGTAGTTCAATCTTGAAGGAATGGAAAGCATACGACGGCTATAAGCCAAAGATTTGGATTTATGTTATGTTATAACAATTAAATCATATTAGGTATTGCATTTTTATGTATTTTTTTATTGCATTTTTATGTATATATCTATAGCATATAACGCAATTGGTACCCAAATGGATTTATTTATATATATTTCGAAAACTTGATGATGTTGATGTGCAAAGATGCGATCGAATGCTATAATGAAATGGGGTGGAAATTTCGTGAGTTTGAAGGGAAGATAGAAGGAAAGAGAGAAAGAAAGAGTACATGTGAGGAAAAGAGGGGATATATATGAGAAGCAAATGCGCACGCACGTTTGCTTTCTTTTGGGACCCTTTCTAAATCTTTTTAGTTTATTAATAATTATGATTTGTTATCTTAGCTAAGCTAATCTAATCCAAGCTCCTTTTTCTTTTTTTTTTTTTCATTTTCTTCACACTCATTCTTTTGTCCTAATCCTTTATTAGAATTTATCAAATTATATATATTTTATATATAATAATTTGCTTTGTGCTTTTGTTTAGCTAAGCCATAGCCTCCTTAAGTCACTACTTCTTCATAAAGTTTAGGAGCCACGAGTGTAATCATTGTACAAATAAGCACCATATCCCCACATACAACATGCTCAAATTGCTCATCTCTCTTTAAATTAATTTCTTTCTAAACCTAAAACCTAACAAAACAAAAGATTTTTTTTTGCCAGCTGAAAGAGTTTAGAGACATCTATAATTGCAAAGAAAAGAAATTGAAGAAAATCCCCCCTTTTTTTGTCATTGCTTAACCAAATTGCCCCATATCTTTATGACTTTATGAGATATATACTATATTTTAATAAGTTGTTACATACTTACAGTTGCAGGGATCTTGTGCATGAATCATCTCAACAGCTCATCCAAGGCGGCATTCCACTAGCTAGCTAGAGTCATATATATGCACCAAGTTGCTGATCGCATATATTTTGCAAATTAACCCCGATATCATCAATTGCTTCATGTATGTACAGTGGTGATATCATCAATTGCTTCATGTATGTACAGTGGTGATATCATCAATTGCTTCATGTATGTACAGTGGTGGAGTCAGAAACTTTGATGAGTGACGTCAATTATGTATATAGAAAATATTTAATTTTTAGTTACTAACTAGCTTCTACCAATATAGTTGAATTTATAGTTATTACTTAGTTAAAATTTAACTTAATACAATGAATTGCTTCTGTAATTACCAGTATTTCTATATAGAGTTCATCTAATAATAGATAGATTAATCTCTTTTTCAATTTTATCCAAATTTAATGGGGTCATAAATCATTTTCTTTAAGTTTACACTTAGTTTAGTGGGTCATTTTAGACAAATGTCAAGAAAGTTACCATTAAAACCTATATATAATATTATATTTTCAAAGTTCAGTGGGGTCATTTGACAGTACCACTAAAACCCATGTAGCTCTGCCCCTGTGTATGTATATATGTATGTATGTATGTATGTAAATTTAGGGGATTTGAACCCAAGGTCTAACCTAAAAAAAGTTTATTCATCCACTTTTTTTAACTGTTCGATTAATTTTCATGTGTGAGTTTGAAATTTGAGTCTCTCAACTCTTGCATTTCCTTTCCCTGCCATAGAACGTATATAGCTCCCCAAAAGGGGAGGGAGGGTTGGATATATATATCAGGTAGCTATATTAATTCTCCATTATGAAGCATGTCTCATTTTTGAGTATTAATTTTAGTGCATTATATATAGTTGAAAAATATATAGTTGACTATTTTGGCACTAACTTAAATGCCAATCATCATATCCTAAGCTAAGCTTCTAATAATCATAATGCCAAGGTTATTTAAAAGGCCAATGGTTTGCATGAGATAAAAGAAAGAAAGAAAATCTTGCAGATTCTATATTAAAAAAAAAAAAAAGTCTTGCAGAGATTATGATTTGCAAGAGCAATAATTGAAAAGGGTTTAGCCTACCATCAAATAGGAATTTTTGCTTATTGTTGGGTTGTTGAGAACAAGTAGCAGATTTAACATGCATAAAAGGCCAAGAGTAGCCCACCAGTATAGGAGAAATGGTGACAATACAAAATAATTTATAATATAAGATAAAATTAGTTACATGATTTCCCTTAATTGCCAACGAAATGGAGTGTGTTTTTTTTGTCAATTAGTGAAATTAAGGTAATGTTGACTATATGAAGCACATAATTATAT
>AWWV01011782.1:0-38258 GCA_001974805.1 Corchorus capsularis | reverse complement strand
CCCCCGATCTCCATAAAGAGTGCTATATATATATATATATATATATATATATATATTAAATTCTCTATTTTTTTATATATGAGGGAAAGAACTAGTAGATATTACATAGCAAAATAATTAAATGGCTCGAGACCAGACTACTTTTAAGGCATCAGCTGCAAGTGGCGATGTAAGTTCTTGAGGTGGAACATCAAAGACATGGAAATCAAGATGGAGATGATCAAAGTGGGTGACCAATCAGTCGGCACACGTATTAGTCTCACGGTAGATGTGTTTAATAGTGCACTTCCACGGCCGAGCAATGAATTCACGTATTGCAAATATCAATATGTTGTGAGGACCCCTAGTGGAGCTCAATGTGTTGATCTTGTTAATAGCAACAAGGGAGTCAAAATTATTACTTGATCAACTGTCTAGCTATATTAATTATATGAATCGAAAAATATATTTTTTTTGAAGTATATGAATCGAAAAATAGAGCTATATTGTAGTAACACATAAATATGACAAGTACATTACTGAAATATTCTTGAACAAGTATTTTAAATGTGACCAAAAAAAAAAGGGAAAAGGATTGAATTGAAATGAGCTAGAAAATGACTAGTACTGCAAGTTCTTAATGAATTATATAAGGTTAATTTTGAAAATTTGGGGAAAGGCCACCATTGGTGTTGACCTCTCTTGATCGTTATAGTCATCTTTCATTACGAGAATCAAAAACCTTCATACAGATTTGAATCAATTTACAATATCTGGTTATTTTAATACTAAAGGGGCACAGAATAATTGATGTTCATCAGATTTGTTTCATAATCTTTTGCAATTAGGTCAAAGTATCCAATGAGCCGCTTTAGTTGACTGTGTAAATAAACAAGGACAAATACTAATTTTACTACTTAGGTTTTTGGACAATAATGTTTCATAACATAATTGCTACAAATCTCTATGCATCCAGCTTGGCTCCAAACTCGGAATTAATTTGAAATTATAGTACTGTATATTTAGACTCAAGGAGACCAATGTCGGAAATTTTCGAGAAATGTTTTTTCTTACATAGTTTAGAGGTAAAAAGATCTCTATATTGTGCATGTCATCATACATATGTACCCATAAATCAAAATGAAAATAAAGAGTCACTTGACTTACAATTACATATTTCAGAAGTGTTGGTTGAGGTGGTTGCATACTTATCTTGACAAAGATGAGAATTAGAAGTTAAAAAATAAGTTTTTTTTAAGGGGATACAATAATCGAAAGTCTCATTATAATAATAAGATATTTCTATATGCTCAAATGATCCATTGAGTACCATCACCTTAATAAATATAACAAACTAATTAAGCTTATATAAATGGGTACAAAGCATATAAACGTACTTACATGCAGCAGGACCATATACTTACCATTTAAATCAATAACATTAGAAAGAAATAAAAAAAAAAGCTAAATAAAAAAAGAAATAAAAAAAAAAAAGCTAAATACCTATAGTCTTTATTTAAAATAAAAAAAGAGTTTTAATGGTAAAGACTAGAGGGTACATATAGATTTCGAATAATTGTCCTGTAATTCCCCGTACGTGATGATTTTAATTTTTAATAAAAAGGATGATGAATTGTATATTATTCTATTGTAACTGTATTAATTAAAGGGTACCAAGGAAGGAAAATTAAAAAAATAAATAAAAGAAAGAGATCAAATGGACCCAGAGATATCAATCTTGGCTTTGCTGTTAATATCAACATCTTCTCTATGCACATAATCATCATGCTCATTAATGAGTTTTTATCTTTCCTTTTCTCTTTTCATCTTTATCTCTCTTTATTTGCAAGGAAAAGCAAGGATCTTAGGTCACTTCATGTGAGCCAAGCAAAAACAAAATGTGTTTATAATTTAATTAATTAATTTAAACACCTTTAATTAATTAATTCAAGGACAAAAATGTTAAACCCCATTAAAGTATTGATTAATTTGCCACATCATCATTCCACCCTGGCATTGGTTCCAGCTGGGACCCACTTTGCCCCCAAGTGTCAAGTGTGTGAGGATTTATAAGTGCTTCAGAAAAAACACAGACACGAAAAAAAAAAAGGAAGCTCTGTTTTCCTCTCTTCTCTTCAGGCGTGGCTTTTGGCTTTCATTACTCTCTCTTTCTTCCTCTTTTTTCCTCTTTTCTTCTCTCTCTCTCTGGAAACCATCAAGAACCCATCAATGAAAATGTCTGCTTTCTTTTTTTCATAAGAAATTTTATTTTTTTGTTTGTTTTGCTCTGTTCTGCTGAGCCAGAGCAGATAAATAGTCAGTCTTTGTCTTGAAAATGTCCTAAATTTCTTTCACATAAATAATTATGGTTTCAGCTTCTGCCATTGATCTCTTTATCTTTCACTTGTAAACAGCTTTTTGAAACTCTTTGAAGCAGACAAAAAAAGCAGCAAACAATATCATTCATATCCCACTGTTGGATTCTCTCTGTTTTGTGTTCCTCATCAACCTGCTCTGTTTCTGATCATTTCTCTTCTTTTTGCTTTTTCTTATTCCTATAAAGCCATGGATATGTGGGATAATAAGTTCCCAAGAGAAGATATTCATCGGTATAGAAACAGAAGAGATCATAATAACAACCCATCTTTCTCTTCAACTCTTCTCGACGCTATCTATCGTTCCATTGACGAGCCCAACAGTAGTAAACGAGAGGAAGAGTTGATTTTTTACAGAGAAAAAACTACCATGAGGAAGAAGCACGGAAATTTGAAAGATGAAGAAATGACGAGCCTTCAACGAGCTTGTATGATCGAGAAGTGGATGGAAAAGGAAAAGAAATCAAGCAACTGCGAAAATAATAAGGTTGTTGTTGTTCGACGAAAATCCATGGCGGATTCTGATCCTGTTCTGTTGAACTCGAGTTCAAGCTCTTCTGATTCTAGCTATGGCGGTGGGTTTTCTTCTTCGGAATCAGACTCTTTTTACGGTGCAACAAAATCAAGGTCATCCTCTTCACCACCATCGAGCCACCATTATAGGGCGCCTAAGCCTATTCGGACGAGCGTCTCATCATCAGCTCGGCCTGACCACCAAAACGACGTCGTGAAAAGCCAAAAGCCAAAACACGAAGGCGGTTTCGTGAGAACAAAATCCAAGGCTTTGAAGATTTACAGTGACTTAAAAAAGGTGAAGCAGCCGATTTCTCCCGGCGGTCGGCTTGCGAGTTTCCTCAACTCGCTTTTCACGGCGGGTAATGCGAAGAAGGCAAAGATTGTTTCTTCATCGTCAACAGCAGAACAAGGATATTCGTCGACATGTTCTTCAGCTTCTTCGTTTTCAAGATCATGTCTAAGCAAAACTCCATCTTCAAGAGGGAATGGGACAAAAAGGTCAGTTAGGTTTTGTCCTGTTAGTGTTATTCTCGACGAAGATTCCAAGCCATGTGGCCACAAAACTATTTACTACGAAAATGATACTACTACTAGAATTAAACCAAGCAACAAGGAGCTTGAGTTTCGAATCATGGAAGAAAACCGTCGAGTTGTGGAAGCTGCGAAGGATCTTTTGAAGAGTTACCAGAAGAAGAAAGAAGAGTTCGATATGAATATCTGCAACAATAATGGGAATGGAGTTTTTAGCGACGAAGAAGAAGAAGAAGACGACGAAGACGAAGATGCAGCGAGTTATGCAAGTTCTGACTTGTTTGAATTGGATAATCTTTCAGCTATTGGTACTATTGATCATCAAAGGTATCGAGAAGAATTGCCTGTGTATGAAACAACCCATCTCGATACTAATCGAGCCATTGCTAATGGTTTCATTGTGTAATTTAATTTCCCACCAAAAAAAAAATCTATAAATCAGTACTAAATTAGTTTTTATTAGTTTAATGGTTTGGGGGTTTACATCAAAGATTAATAATATTAATTTTCTCTTTTGGTATACCATATTTTATATTTTAACTAGCTACTGATCTCCCTTTGCTTTAATTTTAAGTTTTATTCTATTTTATTTTATTTTGGTTACAAAACATGAAGATGAACATGATGATGATTGATCATTGTGTAAAGAGAAGATTCTGAAAACCGTGTTCACACGCGAGAGAGAGAGGAATTAATGGGGGAATTTTTGGAGATTGAGAGAGATATATTTAATTTATGAGGTAAAAAGCAAAGGCAGATTTTCTACTCTTATCATCTCTCCTTCAATTCTCATAGCAAGAGAGCAAAAAAGAAAAGAAAAACAAAAGCCTTTTCTTTTGCTGTCAAATTTGTGGGTCCTTAATTGCTTCAACATAACACTACTTGTCTCTATTTTCAATTTCATTTTTGTTCATTTGAGGGATTAATTAGTCAAAAAAGAGACTGTTAATGCATCAATAGCCAGCTAGCGCTTTACTAGTAGTAACATTATTTTTTGTGTCAAATATTATAGTAATATTCTTTTTTTCTTTTGTTAATTAAGATTCCTCATCACCGGTCGCCGGAGAATATATATTCCGGTGGCCGGTTGGGGGGCATATGAATAGTAGTAGTCAGTGTAAGGGTAGTGGGGGGGAGGGTAAAATCGAGGCAAATGGAAAAGAAAAGAGATAGAGAGAAACATGGTCTCAAAAGGAGTGGACAAAAGGATCTAATCTTTGATCCTCTATAGCCTTGGATGTCAAATTTGGTTGGCTTCCAAGTTAATATTGCAAATTGGTGTTGAAAATGCTCTCCATTCTTATATCTTTAATATTACAATCCCAAAACCTCTCATTTTCAAACTGTGATATCATCAAATCCATATATATACTGCCAATTATATATAAAAAATTCTCTTTTCCTTCACTTTTGTTTATTTAATTATGTTTATCCAATATTGCCTTTAAGCACTAATTCATAAGCACATGTGAAGCATTAGTTTCATAAATTAGTTTTAATTAAAAATTGATAGGAGGTTTAATTTTCAAAATTCAAAGGTGAATACATAAATAGTGTTATAATTTGTAGATACTAAGTGGAGTTAAAAATCAGTGAGGCCATAATATGGTATATATCTAAAAATCAGTTTAGATACTATGTTGTTATTATTAATTATAAAAGGAAAAAGGAAACCTATATAGATAATTAAGATATACACATACACATACTACATACATGTTCACATCTAATTAGCTAGGCTGTGCCTTGTGTCATAATAAATTGGAAGAAAAGATAGCATTATATTGGCATTATATATAACTCTAGTATATATTAATTAGTAGGTCCTTTGAAGGTTAATTAATATATGGAGAAAAACCAACCAAAAAATAAAAGTGTTATGTACTTGTTGATTATGAAACAATTAATTAGCAAAAGCAAATGGTAGTGGGATAGTAAATCATTTTTGTTTTTCACAAAAAATATATATAATACAAGAAGGTTTAATTAAGATCTACACTAAAGAGGACCACTAAATCTTAACAGTTTGATATCCCTAATTAAGTTATATGAACTTATGATAACTTAAATATGTACTTAATTAATTAACTCGGCATAGTTTAAGGCAAAATTTGAGACTAGCTTCGACTAGAAAAAAAGAAAAAGGCTATATATCCTATATAGTCAAAAGTGCTCCCTAGCCTCTAAATTGCCCTATGCAATGCAAAAATTAATATTAACAGTACAAAAAGATTAACATATAGGGCCCGAGACCAGCTATTTTATAATTTTTTAATTAGTGATCATAGCTAAGCTAGCATCAAGAAATGACATTGTCAATAAAGCAATTTTGCCATGCAACCACCGATATGTTGGGTTTTCAAAGAATTAATATTAATTACTAACTTTTTTTTTCTTATAGTTTCACACACAAAGAGTACTAATTAATTAACTATCTAATCGAGATTTAAGATCTTCTTTGTTATATGAATATCAACCGCAATACTTTTTGTTTGTTTGTTTCTTTTTTTTTTTTTAATTTTTCCTTTTTTCTCTACCCCATGAAGGGGGAAAAAAAGAAAGAAAAATTACTTGATGATTGAAATTTTTTTTCTTATGGTTGGTGAGGTGGGGAAGTTGATAATAATCATGAGATCTACTGAGATGGTGGCTCTGACAGCACCTACCTATATATTTCAGGCTGCAGTTGACTATTTTTCTGTAGCCTTAACCTAATAATCACTCATCATCCATCTTTGCCCATTGTTGAGTCCAACCAAAAGCTTCATAATTTTAAGGACTTTCATCCATCGTATTCGTGTATGTGTGTCCTACTAGGTAAAATATGTAAAATCATGTATTTTTCCACATGCATGAGCATTGTAAAGAGTAATAGTAACATATTTCACCTTTCAAAAAAAAAAATTAAAAATAGTAACATATTAGATTGTTAGTAGGATTGAAGAAGCTTGATAGTACTCGGTTTTAATTTCGATTCTTATGAATGAAATTACCAAAGCTTTTCCTCTATGGCATTTGATACTTCTTAACCAAGAATATATATATATATATATATATATATATATCAAGAATTTATAAAGAAAAGAAAAAAAAAACATATAGTTAATTACTTTATATTCATTTTTTTTACAACTCATGAATATGATATTGAAATGGACTACACAATAGGAATTAGCCCTCTCATTTCTCATAATCCCACTTCATCTATTCCTGAACTTGAACTCGGGACTTCCAGCAAAAAATTACAAGCTTTAGCCACTATAGTGTCCTCTTGCAAGTTTTAGCCATTTGGGTATCCTCTGTAATTGTACATAAATTAAAAATTAATATTTTCGACATGATTTAATTAAACGTCCATCGCTATTAATTATAAATAGGATCATATCACAAACTTATAGTTTCACGGAATACGGCCAAATATATATGCTTGTTCTAATCAGAGAATTATAGTACAATTAAGCAAGTCATTAGCAAGTCAAATCTCATTTTGGGCAGATTCGTAACTATTATTAGTTGCAGATCATGACCCCTTTTATTTCCCAAGATAAAGAAGCAAACATCAACTAATAAAAACGAATATGGTAGCTATCAACAAGGGCAAGTTCCTTGACGAGGCATGTCACGTACCAACCATGCACAAGTCACTGGCAAGGCAAGGCAACCCCCTTAGCCCTAAAATTAACCACAAAACACCCCAACCAAAATCAATTAAGGGTTTGTTTGTTTTGCATATAAAGCGGATCCCAGTTTTGGATTAGAGGGTTGAGTCCACCACAAATTCTCTGCTTTTGATTATTGGCTCGACAATCTTTATATATCTGTCCATAAGCAAGGGCACATATCGGGTCAAGGGAAATTTGCATAGTAATCTGATCATCTTTTGTTGTATAAGAAAACCATTTGTCTTTTAACAAAATTGAGTGACTTGTGAGCCTCAGATTTTGTTTTTGTTTATGTGTTAGGTAATAATATTCTTGTTATTCCCTCTATCTACATATCTTCTCAATAATTTGGAGCTGTTGAAAATAATTGGGGGAAAGCTTTTGGAAAGTTTTGTGATAAACCTTTTAAGTTGTCAAGTTTTGTATTTTTCTGAATGGAAATGTTCAAGCAAAATCCATTACAAAAATAGTGCAATGTTTTTGGGAAAATTAAAATTGTTGATATTTTGTCAACACAGAAATTAACAGTTTATTGGTAATTACCCATATAGTACTTTTGATATTCATGAAAATGGGATTGCAAAAAATAATGATGTTTGATTAGCATTTTTTTGGTTATTAAATCAAGATTTGAGAAGAGAAAGTGTACTTTTGTTTTGTTTTTATTCACAAACAATGATTAGATATGTTTAATGAGATTAGGTTATATAGGTAGACACAATTAGGACACAACTTTTACATTGTCCTTAAAAGGGTCAAGTTTAATAGTAAAAAGGAGAGTAATTTTACGTTAGGTGATAATTATGTAAACTATATACTTTGTATGCACTGTACACTTTGTATAATTAATTAGGAAGCTTTATAACTTCAATTCTTTCAATGCTAGCTGTAGATTCCATTATTTTTTATATCCTGTATAGCATGTGTCATATGAGCATGGGTAAAAATCCATAATTTCTTTTTCTTTTTTTTGGGTGCAAAAGGATATAAGCAAGATATATAAATCTAGAACATTCATTACTAGCTAGCTACATTAGAGTTCATATAATAATTAAGCCAGCAAATTAAGTCTTTCCTTTTTTGTACTTAAGATGTCGAAAAGTTTTAACGTACATTTTTAGATCACTAGGCACTCAATTCGCATTATTTCTTATAAAAAAATCGCATTATTAATTTTTAAAACGAATGAACACTGAAAATTGTTCAAAATTATAGTTTCCACTTGTTGTAATAAGGGAACTAAAAGTATATATTTGAATAACATTATAGGTACGATCGAATTTAAGCGAAAATTGACGTGGGAATAGGCCGGTTTTGGGGTGGCCTAGCACTTTGTTATTTTTTTTCCACAAGCTTGTGCTATATTTCCAAAAACCCATTTGACCTAGCTAGCTATTCTAATATATGTATTTTATATACCTTATGCATATGTTCTTTTTTTTTTTTTACAACATACCTTATGCATCTGTTTAGGAAGTAAAATGTCGCACATAAAAATATTCTTATCAATTATTTTGGTGAAAACCGAAAAATTAAATAATTAAGTCAAAATACAACCCCGAGATATGCCACCCCTCGAGCATCAGCAGCAAGAGCTAGCCCCACGAACAGAATCTGACACTTCTCTAAATACTTGGAACTTAGTGTCCAATTCACAACCCATCTTCGACAACAAATCTGCACAAAAATTCTCCTCTCGCAAGATATGTTGATAACTAAAATTCCAATTCCTAACAAGAATTTCCTTATTAGTTACTATATATTAATGATTTGGTTTCATTATTAATTATATATATTTCTTTATTTTTCCACTGTTCACTTTTTCTTTATGATATTCCCTTCGTCTTTCTTTCTTTTTTCTTTTGAATGGAATGGAAGAGGATGGTTCTGTTCAAATTCAAACATTGAAAAATTGTTGAAAAAAGAAAGTGAAAAATAGATGAATAAGTAGGAAGATGAAAGGTGGGTCCAACACAAGCACTAGCACCAAAGCATGCCATAGGGAAAAAAAAAGAAAGAAAGTAAATAACAAACCAAATTGTGGAATTTCAGTATTTCACTATGGAAGCCAACCAAAGTTTAATTATAGGCGTGATGAGTGAAAGAGTGAAGAATAATTGAGAGTCTTCTTAAATAGTTAAATGTAAGACATTCCACTAATAAAATCACTATGATTTTTGGTTAGCATAGAATTCTATATAAACCAAATTAAAAGTCCCTCTATCCTATTTATTGTCCTCCTTTAAAATTTTTTTAATACTTTTATATCTACAAAACCAATGAAATATTGATTAAAAATTTTAAAATAAACCATTTAACATAGTGTAACACAAATATTGATCGATATGAATGAAATCCTAAAGATCAGTCGAACAAAGTCTCTCTCTCAAAGAAATTAATGGAGAAATGTAAAAGAGAAAAAGGAAAACCCTTTTAGGCGCACGTGATGTGGTGGGCAGCATGTCGAAAACCTGTCGCGCATGCACACGTGTGACCCTCCACAGATCCCCGTGAGAATCCATTCATCAAAAAAATATATATTAAACAAATCAGACTTCCCTTCTCTCTTGTGATAAACCCTTCTTTGCCTTTTGCTTGCTTCCCTTCTGCCTAGCACTCTATCACCACCATTCATTTCTTGCCACGTGTACCATCATCCCACGTGTGGGTACCCCACAGTCATTCCCGAGATTACCCATATGCCCATGTAGAGTAAATGTGATTTCCCTTTTGACATGGGTAGTTTGGAAAAGTGGGAAAATAAAAATGTACATAGAGGGAGAGTCGACAATATTGCAGCTTTAGTTAAAGAGCTTTTGTTTTGTGAGAGAGTGAGAATTTTTGGTGATCCCAAGTAGATTACACATATTATAGTGAAACTGTTATGTATATGGTTTGGTTGCAGCTTTTGTTTTTGTCATATACTCTTTCTTTCTTTGCCCAATCTTTCTTACATCATGATTTCAATGAGCTGATGACAATATTCCATCCTCAAATGCTAGATTTACAATCAACAAAGCAAAAAAAGATCGATAATGGGTTGTTTATTTAATTTCATTTATCCCCTTGTTCGAATCCAATAGAATTGAGGATTTGCATCCTCAAATCCTTTCATTAATTCACCACTTAAGAAAGGCTTGATTATATTTGTGTTCTTATACTATAGCCACAGGGTCTTTTTATGTGGCTAAAATTAGAAAAAAGGAGTATATATATATATATAATACACCGTCCGTGGAGTTAAACAGACTGCACAAACGAGCCTTATAGCTAGAGTGACATGTGTCTCCTTTGAATTAAATTGAAATATATGTACAAAGTTAAAATTAGAAAAAAGGAGTCTATATATTGTTCCCAAATTTTGTAGCTGGATCTGTACTGGGCTGCAAATTAAGACTTTCTCTTCTTTTCATTTGGAAAAGAAACAACGACATGATCTCTCTTTACGTATAATATATGTTTTCGTGCAAACGCCCTTGTTCTGGCACAATCTGTGTTTCAGAATCTATTTTCTAAAAAGCTGTTTCTCATAGAAACTTTTGTGAATGCCTAGGGCTTAAATTGATAAGCACAATGAAAAGAAAAGGAGAAAACCGGTTTTGAGGTAGAAGACGAATGTATATATGATCAAATATGTAATTAAAAATGATGAAATTGATAATGTTTGAACTTTTGTGAAGAATGTATTCAACAATTAATCTATTCTTTTTTCCAACTTAAATATATTAAATAATACTCCAAGCACTTTTTTGCTTCACGTTTCTCACGTAAATGATTAAGATGATTGCACGATTATAATCAAATCATAATGATTAATGTTTCAATTGCCCCTTTCTCCCACTCACAAGTACCCCGTTATTAATCCAATCCAATCCTAAACTCCTTTAAAAATACCCGTTAATCCCACTATATATACTTTCGATCGTTATCTTTTGATATGCAAATAAAGAGAAAAGATCGCATTGCTTTTAAATAATCAAAAAGAAATACAATTATAATTATAATAGTCATGTTTTGTGATGATTTTTATAGGTGGGTTATATATATCTGGTTTGGCATGCATCGCCTCAAATATCAGCTACCATATAGAAAATTCAAAAGGCTAGCGAGCTAAAAGTCCCCAAATTAATAGTCTTTGAAAAATAGGGTACTGATTTTCTTCTAAACTTTGATATAAAGCAACTCTATGTATATATGTCGGCAGTCATGATCTTGATTCGAGACTCGAGTCCTTCGGGTGCACCCGAACTTTTCTTCGTGTGATATATAGGTCCTTTAGTCCTTTATTTGCTTTAATTAGTTAATTTTAGTAGGTTTTGAATCCATATCCTCGATTATCAAAAATAGTATTTTTCGGATTATCAATCGACCTCAAATCGATAGACGACGACCACCAAATTCATATGATAATTACATTTTGTAATAATACCAATGAAACAGTAACGGCCTAAAATAAGCCATAAGGTATGGTTTTGACGACGAATGAAAACTTTAATTATGGAGAAAATGATGGCTAAGGACTCGGTGCATGCCCTTCATGAGTTTTCAGCAAATTAAGGGTAACTATCAATTGGACATATGGAAATTATTGCGATCGATGATGGTAAACTACTTAGTTTTTTTTTTTTAATGAAAGTGACTCTTGCATCGAAGTCATCATTTAAAAAAAAAAAAAGCAAACAAGCAACAATTACTGTAGTGACCACCTCGTTGCGTTTGCTTCGGCCATTGTTGAGAGAGAATCTCTTTGGAATCACAAATTTAGATATACGTTTGACGTGTGAAACCCCAACTTGGGAAAAATAAAAATAAAGGCAATAATTTCATTGATCAAAGGCCAAAATCAAGTGTGTGCGGTAGCTATACAAGAGAGGGCTAAAAGCATATATATTGATGCCCCACCATTGCCCGCCTTTGGACGTTTCACATATGTTCCTCCTACCTACCTTTAAATGTTTGCATCGATCGCTATCTTAGGGTTAGCCTTCTTTCTTTTCCATATTGGATTCATATTTTGAACATTTATCGATCATTCATCCTTTTCAACTCATAACACTGTAATATTTTATAATTAACATATAAAGATATCTTTTTCAATTCTTATCCATACATGTACCAGATTCATATAATATAAGTTCGACCTTCTAACTTAATCATCAGAGAGCACAAAATCTCATTTAGGGGTAGAGTCAGGTTTCGAATCCCTGCCTTACCATACCCTCATTTCCTTTTGATATATGAATCAAAATAGTTTCTTAGGAACTATATATTGGACCGTCATATGGTTAATATATATAGTAAATACTAAAGTTGGATCGATCTTTTTAACGTGATTACTTCAATTGATCATAGATAATGGCATGCATCTCCAACTAGAACAAAAAGAATTCCCTAGTTTATTATTAGGTACATTCAACATCAAGGTGGACCAAGTTGGAAGATTTATAGTCAACAGATAGGCATGCAGGCAATCACATATGAACCAAAATCAGGCGCCCAAGTTTCGGCGAAAGTTAATATACAAAAGCCGAAATTTGAAAATAAAACCCATGTTTTAGGTGTGTATAGATGCCTAGTAAAAAGCTTCACGGTCATTTCATTTTCAGAAATCGGAGAAAAGCAAAATTAGAGCATTTTTTTTCCTGGTTATGAAATTTTAGTCAGAGGATTTTACTTATTATTAATTACTTTCTAGTCCTTTTGGTATAAGTCGATCAACTCAATTCACTTGATTGAGACTCCAAACTAAGCTAGTACTTTGAACACTAAATAGGTATAAAATGTATAAACGACAAAATTAAAAGGGGAGTTTTTATCATGGAAAATATGTTCATGATGATGGGAAAATTTGGATGGATATTGATGTTTGCGGCCATGGTTATTGTGTAGCTTGCTTTCAGCGTCAGCTCCGGGCAATTGGAAAATGAAAATGAAAATGAAAAATATATTATTAGGTATCTGTCTTTCTTGGTGATTTAGACTTTATGATTTCAAAGTTTAGTACATATCAAATTACCATTGATGATGAACAGCTTCTTGTTTTATAGGTCTTGGATTATCTCGAATTTTATTGACTCGAGACTTATCCCTTTGAATGATAGTGTATCATGTATTTTTTTAACCCAATATGAAACTCTTCTAAGAAAAGTTTAGTGACTCGAGACTAATGACAGGATATGCATTTTTCTTTTTATTTGCTTATTTTTGTCTAATAAGCAAATTATGTAACATTTCTTATTAGTACCAAAAAATTCACATAAATAAGGAAAATCCTTAATATATAGGCTTTTGAGAATTCTCTTCAGCTTGAAATGAATATTGAAGCCTTTGATGAAAATGGACCGTAGTAATTGATTCGAAAATATATGGGCACTCAATTCAACTTTTCTTCTCTCAAAAAAATTCAACTTTTTCTATATTACTAGTACGTTAGTATATACTTGATGCCGGTGAATGCGAAGAATATAACAAAGTTGATAGTAGAATTTGACGTGCAGGTTGTGGTTCAATTCCTTATTAATACTAGAATCCCATCCTAGCTATACTTTAATACGAGATTCTCTTGAGTTGATTAAGGGAGGGTGGATCACAGAGATAAGACACATTTGCAGAGAAGGAAATCGTTGTGCAGACATGTTGACTAATTTGGCTAACTCAGCGCTTCAGGGTGTTAGTATATGTGATGATCATCCTAACCAGTTGCTTGCAGAAGATAGTGCTGGGAAGGGAGTGAGTAGAATGTAGTATCTTTTTATGTTTTTCTTGTTCTTAAGTAACAAAAAAAAAAATGTACCTTAGTATATACTAACGAAAATTATTCAAAAACACCATCAGTAGAGTTTAGCAGACTATATATGCGGGTTTAGAAGGGTGACATGTGTCCCCTTAGGGACTAGATTAAAATATTAAAAATCTAATTAATTCTGAAATATTGAGATATGTGTCAACCTTTGAACCTGCTTGTGAGAGTTCAATAACTACATTAAGAATGTATCAAATAATAACTCATATATTAGAAAGTAAAAACATAAAAATAAAAACCATTTCAGAAAGGTCATAACAACACATTAGTACACCAATTAGTACTATTCATATGAATGATTTGAGACCTTATAGATCAAAAAATCCTTGGCAACAGTGTACTAGGGTCTCATAAGCTATAGCTAATTTTATAATCTTGCGCAATTTGTACTTTTCCCAATTTGTATAAACAAAAAATGGCACCAAATTAGAGAAATATGTCAATATATATGGTTAAGGTGCATTAATGCTAACTTGTGTCAAAACAGAAGAGGAATTATAGGAGGCAAAATCAAGACCAGCTCGTCGATCAACGGGGGTTCGGCAAATGGGGCAATTGGAATGAGAGTACATCCACATATCAATACAAGGAGCATGGAATGAGTGTTTGCAGGTATCAAGCTTCCGTACCTCTTCCCCATCTTCGAACCCCAACAAGCAAACCACGCATTCCGAAGCTTCTTCATCTGCAGTTGCAAACTCTAAACTCTCGAGCAGCCCTTTTCGGTACTTGAATGACGAAGCTGAATAAGGGCTAAAGTCCAACCTTGACGAACAACCCTTTTCTGTAACGGCGCTGGTTGACCTTGAACCAGTTGACCAACAGCTTCCCACAATGACCATGGTGAAAACTATGATTGCAATGGCTATGGTTCCGATGATTAAAAAAAGGGCACAGTAGATTAAAGACATGGCGCTATTCAATTGTTCTATATCTTACAGATTGAAAAAAGATGGAAAGGGGCTTTAAAGTAAGAACTTGGTTAGCTTTTAAATGGGATTAAGAGCGGTGGGAAGTGGATTTTTTAATTTTACGGCGGAAATGTCCACCATGTTGGGAGTCTTTTCTTGTTCGACCTTGGTAAAAATGGCATCACAGCCGCGCGCCGTAGCAACAACGATTCATTAAAAGATTAATTTAACGTTGCTTTCAAGAACAGATCAACCCAAAAAATGTTCCATCGCTTATCGGCTATACTTATCATCATAATCCTCTTATATATTTAAAGATTGATTATTGGATTAACTAAAAATTCTTTAGGGAATCTTCCTATATATAGATATGTACGTACAATGTTGGTAACTATAAGAGTTGAATAGAAAAATGGAATATTGCAGTTTTCATAGTTCCATAGTATGTATACATGGCAGAAAGCGGTATAAATCCATTTTATCAATTAGCTTGGAAAACAAGAATAATGGCCGATGAGGCCATGAATTTGTCTCGTATTTATAAACGCTGGCTCTTTCTATATATATATATATATACTATACAGATCTATATTTGGGTTGGATTTGTCAACGTTGTTACAAAGACACCTAATAGGGATGAGGATTCAAATTAAGCATAGATTGTATCCAGTCTAATTAAGAAATGGATAAAAAATGACATTTAGACCAACTTTCTGTTATTTTCCTTAATATGGTAACCTTTTGGAGTTACTTGGAGTTAATCTGATATATGCATACATTCAACTCGAAAATATATTATGTAAACTTGACCATGATCCAACTAGTAAGGGCAAATCATCAAACGTGTGGGAGAGACACACATCCTTAGAGTCAACTCTTGCATTAAGAACTGACCCTTGTACGCTGGGGTAGTCAATCAAGTCTTATTACAGTTATTATATGACTTCATGTTACATACTATTGATTAAGAAATTCATAGGCTTTACAGGTTCTAGTTTCTCTAAGTCTCAGCTTGGACCCAGCTATAACCAGGAAATTTCCCCTTTTCCTTTTCACTAATTATCTTTCGCAGTCTCTCTGCCTCCTCCCATTTATTCAATGATGCATATATATTTGCCAAAAGCACATAATTTCCAACATTTTCAGGCTCAATTTCAAAGAGATGAGTAGCTGCAATCTTACCCAATTCAGCATTACCGTAAACCTTACAAGCTCCAAGCAACGCACCCCAGATTCCAGCATCAGAAGGACTTCCATATTCAATGATAAGATTGTATGCTTTCTCAAGGTGACCTGCCCTTCCAAGGAGGTCAACCATGCAAGTAAGATGCTCGTTTAAGGGCACAAAGCCGAGAGTTTGTGTCATCAGGTCAAAGAGCTTGCATCCTTCCTCAACCAATCCACCATGACTACAGGCATTAAGTAAACCAATGAATGTAATCTGGTTTGGTTTGATTCCTTCCTTCCGCATCTTTGAGAATAAAACCAAAGCTTCCTGGGACTCTCCATGGTCAGAAAGAGCTGTGATCATTGTGCTGTAAGATATTACATCCCTCTCCTTTATTGTTCTGAACTCCCTCCACGCCTGCTCCATGCATCCACATCTTGCATGCATGTGAATCAATGCATTCGATACAAAGAGCGTCCTATCTGAATTCATTATGCAGATATGAAAATATAAAATGATCAGTACCATAACCAGTAACCTTCTTCATTTTGTTTATATATGGAAAGGCAAAAGAAACAATAATAATACAGCAGAGGACTAAT
This sequence comes from Corchorus capsularis, assembly GCA_001974805.1. NCBI lineage: Eukaryota > Viridiplantae > Streptophyta > Magnoliopsida > Malvales > Malvaceae > Corchorus > Corchorus capsularis. The sequence goes on along the minus strand of AWWV01011782.1, from coordinate 21,712 downwards.
CAATTTGAAGCATTCAAATGCATACTAATACCAACAAAACTCACCGCAGCATCCTTCCTCTATATTCTTAACCAATGCCTCTGCCACATGAACATCTCCAATTTGGGTACAAGCAGAAAGAGCACCCACCATTGCAACCTCAGTTACTCTGACACCTTGATCCCTCATTGCCTTGTATATCTCAATAGCTTCCTTTGCATATCCATTCTGTGCATAGCAAGCCACCAATGCTGCCCAACATGAAGCATCCGGTTTTACTATTGCATCAAATACTCTTCTAGCTTCAGTCACTTCACCACACTTTCCATAGCCTGCGATCATAGCAAGCCAAGCAACTGAATTCTTCACCATCCTGTCATACAACTCCTTGGCTGCTTCCATGTCACCATAATTCGCATACCCAGCAACCATAGCTGTCCAAGAAACGACATTGCGCTCCTCCATGGCATTAAACAAGCACCGCGCTTTTTCCATCAGTCCCACCTTAGTGTAACCACAAATCATTGCTGTCCAAGCAACAACATCTTTCTCTTCCATTGCATCAAAAACTCTTTGTGCATCAAGCACGAATCCAAACTTTGCATACATATCAAGCAATGCTGTTTGCACTACATTATTTCCCAATAAACCAGATTTTTCAACTCTTGCGTGAACTTGCTTGCCTTCCAGTATAGCCGGGATGCGAGCACAAGCATTGAAAACAGAGGAGAAGGTGAACCCAGACGGTGATATTCCTTTCCTCTGCATTCTAGAGTATAACATGATAGATTGGATATAATGACCGTGGAAAACATGCGAGCGTATGAGGGAAGTCCAAAGGAACTGGCTTTTGCAGTTGGGTATTTCGTCGAACACGTGGCGAGCATAGACAAGGTTGTCACCTGGTACCTGGAGCAGCCGTGTGAGGAACCGAGTTAAAAAATGGCGGTACTGGGGTTTAGGCAGGGTTTTGAGTAAGAAAGTATGGGTTTGTTTTAGATGGTAAATTGTTTTGCTAAATTGAAGGCAATGGAAAATGGTTGAAAGTTTGTTTCTTTTTGTAATAAATGGGTGTTCTGACATGAAAGGGGAAGTAATTGGGTTTTCATGAATATAGTTAAAATTTTGCTACCCAAGTAAAAGATAAGCTATTTGATCTTTGTCGGCTCTTCTGATTTCTTTCAGTCTGAAGGCAAACGGAGAGTTTTGGCGGGAAAAGATTATGCTGACTCTTTCCATCTGTGGCCGTCGATCAAGGCTTTAATTGGCCTTCTAAATCACAACAGAATTATATCGGTTGGGGAAATGGGTTGTGTTAAGTCAAACAGAGAGACACCAAAATAAACACCTTCCAGTCTATTAACTTCAGTAGGCAGCAGGGCATATATTTCATTACTGCTGTTAACTGCCAAAAAGTAGTGCAAAACAACAGCAAATTTGGTTTTACATGGAACAACCAGAAAGACCAAAGGGCTAATACTTACTGTCACATTTTTCACAAGTCGATGGAAACAATGGCATCAATATTGAATTGGTTCATACATTGTAAGAAACGAGACATTCATATAAGCCCTTCAATGGTGCATGCCAATAAACTGGTAAATATCTGATCGTCTTTGTTTCTCCAATGGAAGGCTCTCTCAGCACAGCATTCAAGAACCTCACAAGTTAGGAAGATGATATGGAATCAACTTCAGTTTGCTACTTCGGAGTTAGTTTCAGAATAATCAATCTCAGCAACCACAACAGTCTCTTCATGTTCTGAAGTTGCAATTATCTCACCAAACTGATCAGCAGACATGAGAAATGAATAATCAATCCATCAGTTTCTCTCATATGAAACAAATGAACCATTACCAAATTTACAAACTTTCTCATACCGGTTACACAAGAGTAGAATGTCCCCATATTGTATAGCCACCAGCAGAATCTTGAGAAGGTGAACAAGTAGCAACAAATAGCTATCACCACAGCAGTATAAAGCTTGTAAAACAACTTTATTCATAGCAAGCCAAAGATTACAGATAACAACAGCTTGATGATACCTGGTTATCAGCTGCCCTGTTTTTTGAAGTCAATGAAATTTGTCAGTTGATGTCAGCATACCAGTAATAAGTATATAACCTTGTAAATCATTTATGTCAAGTAGTTATCTCTTAATTCTGATTGCCAAAAAAAAAGTTATCTCTTAAATCTCAGAGGAACTTGCTATCAGTGTTAATTCTAACCTTGCCCGCTGCACAAGTTCCCACAGGAATTCACCAGTACTCATGTTGAATGCCCCAGGATAGCATACCAGAAACAAGTAAAATCAACATCCAGAAATCCAAACCAGTATCTTTATTGTTCAACTTACTTTCCTATAAATAACACAACCTTAAACAACAAGCTTTGCACCTTGCTCAGCAGCAACTTTTATCAGACAACTGGCAAAGCCAACTTTAAACTGCACAAATAGTCAACTATTGCATCAATAACTACCTTAAATCTCATCAAAACCATTTCTGTTCTCTATCTTTTTGGAAGCTGAATTCAAAAAGATGAAGATAGTGGCATAACCAAAACCTTTGTAATAGTGGGCACTTATTGAGATTCAAGAATGATGTGCCATGTGTTAAGGCGTAAGAATGAGACATGGTTTCTCTGAAGTTGATCAACTGATAGTTTTAAAAATATATCAAAGTTGAAAAATGAGCCCCATACCATCATAATTTACTCATTTTCCAAGAAACAAGAAGTTTTCCGAATGAAAATGAACACCCTCATTTATTCATTCTTTGCATTTTAAGCAAATGTGCACATGCCTTGGGGTCTGCAACCATTTCCAAATCAAATTCTGCCATCAAAATTGCTTCCAAAAAAGCAACTTCAAAATTGTCAAATAGCTAGAGCTAACTGTCTTGTGCTATGAACATTCCAGCTATGGGTAGTAATATTGAAAAATTGAAATGTATCTTGTAAGCAGGGCTTTAATTACATATCTAATGAAAACCAGGGGATATTACACCTAGGACATGGTATTATAGGCATCTATAGAACCTCCTAGTTAACGAAATGCTTCCTAAAAATAATTGCAGAGAAGAAGATATAAAAGAAACATGAGTCTGCAACTTTAGTCTCCTCGCAGATAAGTGCCTAGTTTCTGTATTGATATCAAATAAACAAAACACCCACTTTTGCCTCCCTGAGGTAAAAGAGCTCATGCTCATTATAAAGCAATCCAAGATTCTTTTTTGGGCACAAATCAATGAAAACCAAGGAAATAAAAGCTCAAAAGAATGAAGAAATTATAGCAACCCCTTGTTTACTTCATCTATTCAGACAACAAGACAAGCAGTCAATAAAGAATACAAGCTTCTAAGTAAGTTCAACGATGATGTACTACAGATACAATACCACTTAGCACGTGTCTTTTAGTTTTTTCTAACTTCTTTCATGATTGCATATCCTTTTTTGTTTTAGCCCTTGGCAATATATATAATCAAACCAATTGTTACCCAGTATTGTCAACCAGTTTGCATGATCAAGTATCAAACCAGCATTTGTATAGCTTACTCTTTATAATGATTTTTTTTTTTTAATAATGAAACTCTTTATAATGATAGGTTATGATTGATAGGTGTCAATCATGCTGTCACCATTGTAATAACAGTAGACATAATGCTGCACATTTTGTTGTATGCATAGCTCTTTTAATGAATAGAAAGTTGGACTTAGAGCCCAAGCATTAGTTCTCATCGCAGGGAAAGAAAAATGACACTAGAAAAAGTTGGCCAAGCTCACTAATAACCTTTGAAAGTTGATCAACATGTATGACGAATTAAATGAGAAAACACAATTACCTGCACGGGTAGAATAAAACTGAAGTGCAGAAGACATGAAGTGGAGAAGGGGGCCTGAGCCTTCAAGATCGTCCATATTTCATTGCACAATCCAAGTGCCAGGTATTAAAGTATACACAAGAACTGGCACCACCAAACCTTTATGTACAATAGGAATGCCACCACCACAAAGAATTCCTACCAACCTTTATTCAATGCACCATTATACCTTGATGTATAATAGGAATGCTTTCCTTAAACTGCAAAATAGAAAATAGAAATTCCCGTCACTGAATTTTATTGAGATGCCCCATTATACCTTGATGTCTAATAGGAATGCCACTGTTAAGACTTTAGCATTCAAAAAGAATGTGCCATGTACCAAAAGAACTTGCATCACTCGAAAATGCATAAAACGAAACCAAAACAAGAAATAGCTGTCACTTCATGGGTGTGTAGTGAATTTTAAATAGTCACAAAACAACTTTGAGTATAAAACTTGAATTGCACATGGTGGTGTATCCGAAGAAATGGAGTGGGCAAGGGAGCATGAGCCTTCAAGAATGTTCATATTTCATTGCACAATAAGAGTTCCAGGTATATTACATGATCTGACACCACAATACCTTTATGTATAGTAGGAATGCCACCACATTGTGCCTTTAACTGCATTATAAGAATTCTCATTACCAACCTATATTGGATGCACCACTATACCTTGATGTATAAATAGGAATGCCATCTCTTTTGCTGCAAACAGAAATTCCCGTCACCAACTTTTATTTAGAGGCACCATTATACCTCAATGTATAATAGGAGTGCCACTTTTGTGCCTTTTTTAGCATTCAATAAGAATCTATGTACCAAAGTATCTTACTTGAACATGCATCATTCATGAAATAATAGAACAAAACCAAAAGAAGACATAGCTGCCATTTCATGGGTGTGCAGTGAATATTAAACAATCACAAGACAACTTTATAAAACTCAAATTGCGAATGGTTGTGTATCAGAAGAAATGAAGTGGGAAGGGAGTATGAGCCTTTGCAATGGTCTATGTTTCGTTGCACAATAAGAGTGCCATATGTAAAAGTATATTACCTTTGTGTATAATAGGAATGCCAACATTACACCATTTACATAATAAGAATTCTCATTGCCAACTTTTATATGGCACCATTATACCTTAATGTATAATAGGAATGCCACTGTTGTGACTCTACCAAAGCCTCTTATTTGAACCCGCATCATTATACCAACTAAAGGAAAGAGAAACTAATCATAACCAGAAAGAACCATTGTAATAAAAAATCAAGTGACCCGGTTTTTAATTGGCCTCAGTAGAATAAATTCTACTTATGTTTGGGACATAAATAATATCTGCTTTCTCAAATATGGGTACATCCTCCGACCATATTTCCTTAACCAAAACCCATGAAACAATTTCATTCTATTCTTGAACAACTACTCCAAAATTGGCAAACTGCACCCTGTACAAACAGGATGTAAAAAGGAAAAAGAAAATCTGACTTTAAGGCATGATTTTGTGTTTATGTGCACCATTGTGACTTTACTACACAATAGGAATGCCAAGTGAAACACTTTAAAAATTTATTGACACCGAATGGCTCTAACTGGCACCATTATACCTTAATGGATAATAGGAGTACCAACACTTAAAAACATGTTATGAATTTGGGTCGTATGCGAAAATCTTAGGGTTTCGAAAATTCAAAAAAACTTTGTCAAAACCAACTTGCAAAGTTTATTCAAGGATTTAAAGATCAGGGAAAAGCAAACGTCTATCCAAAATGGTTCTAAACCATCAATACTGCTAAAGATAGTTAAAGAACACAAGCAATTTAGCAATACCTAAAAAGCACAGAAAACTGAGAGACCCATGGCGATCAATTGAGAGAGCAAAATTGTTCACATATATGAAAATTAACTATTTCATACCTTAGCAGCATTTATGTCATTTTGATCCTGAACCTTATTATCAAGCAACATAGGCCAAGAGTCGAACTCCATCTTTTGCCATGACCAGACAAGAGAAAGAAGGGGATCAAGTTGATGTGCAAGCCAAAGGGGAAGAGGGGAATGAATAAATATTTCATCACAAGTTCTATAAAGAATACCTCAGTTATCAAAAATACATACCAGAGAGTGAAAATTTTGAGCCATTTTCCTGTAACATCTGCATCCTGTTAAGTAGAAATTGCAATCCAGAAAGAGAATTCACAAACAACAATATATAGTTTAGCCCTCAAAGGATATAGTAAAGTCTCTGAGCAACATGATTTCGTATACACTGAATGCAACCACAATACATGCCAGCCCCACTCCACACTCCACTTTTTTATAATAAATACACGAGCATGAAAATGTTAATGCACTGAGAAACTATGTCAAAAAAAGCTTTATCCAGACACTATATTAAGCCTTAAAACTCAATCAATGAATTATCCATCAAGTCACTGTCTAAACATCATTTCATAAATATTTACCACCCACTTGATCATTACCGCAAAAATGAATAACCATTAGTAATAGCTGACTAATCAGAATAGATTATTCCATTCGGGGCGAAACAGAATCTATAGAAAAATCCAACTGGCACCACTATACCTTTTGTATAGTAGGAATGCCACCACCAGAAAGAATTCTTACCAACCTTAATTCGATGCACCATTATACCATGATGTATAATAGGAATACAAAAGTTGTGCCTTTTAGCATTAAGAAAAATGCCATACAAAAGAATTTGCATCGTTTGAAAATAGATAGAACAAAATCAAAACAAGGCATAGCTGCCATTTCATGGATGTGCAGTGAATACTAAACAGTCAAAAAACAACCTTGAGTATAAAACTTAGATTGCTCATGGTGGTGTATCAGAAGAGATGGAGTGGGCGAGGGAGCATGAATATTTTTCATATTTCATTGCACAGTTAGAGTTCGATGTAGATTTACACGAACTGGCACCACTATACCTTTATGTATAGTAGGAATGCCACCACCACAAAGAATTCTTATCTTACCAACCTTAATTCAGTGCACCATTATACCTTGATGTATAATAGGAATGCAACAGTTGTGCCTTTTAGCATTAAAAAAAATGCCATGTAACAAAAGAACTTGCATCGTTTAAAAATAGATAGAACAAAATCTAAACAAGGCATAGATGCCATTTGATGGGTGTGCAGTGAATACTAAAGAGTCAAAAAACAATTTTGAGTATAAAACTTAAATTGCTCATGGTGGTGTATCAGAAGAAATGGAGTGGGCGAGGGAGCCTGATCCTTCAAGATTGTTCATATTTCATTGCACAATAAGACTTCCAGGAACGTTACATGAACTGGCACCACTATACCTTTATGTATAGTAGGAATGCCACCACAACAAAGAATTCTTACCAACCTTAATTCAATGCACCATTATACCTTGATGTATAATAGGAATGCAACAGTTTGCCTTTTAGCTTAAAAAAAATTCCATGTAACAGAAATACTTGCATCGTTTGAAAATAGATAGAACAAAATCAAAACAAGGCATAGCTGCCATTTCATGGGTGTGCAGTGAATACTAAACGGTCAAAAAACAACTTTGAGTAAAACTTAAATTGCCCATGGTGGTGTATCAGAAGAAATGGAGTGGGCGAGGGAGCGTGAGCCTTCAAGATTGTTCATATTTCATTGCACAATAAGACTTCCAGGAATATTACACGAACTGGCACCACTATACCTTTATGTATAGTAGGAATGCCACCACAACAAAGAATTCTTACCAACCTTAATTCGATGCACCATTATACCTTGATGTATAATAGGAATGCAACAGTTGTGCCTTTTAGCATTAAAAAAAATGTAACAGAAGAACTTGCATCGTTTGAAAATAGATAGAACAAAATCAAAACAAGGCATAGCTGCCATTTCATGGGTGTGCAGTGAATACTAAAAAGTCAGAAAACAACTTTGAGTATAAAACTTAAATTGCTCATGGTGGTGAATCAGAAAAAATGGAGTGGGCGAGGGAGATTGAGCCTTCAAGGTTGTTCATATTCATTGCACAATAAGAGTTCCAGGTATATTACATGGCACCACTATACCTTTAAGTATAGTAGGAATGCCACCAGATGGTGCCTTTAACTGCATTATAAGAATTCTGATTACCAACCTATATTTGGATGCACCACTATACCTTTAAGTATAGTAGGAATGCCATCTCTTTTGCTGCAAATAGAAATTCCCGTCACCAACTTTTATTTAGAGGCACCATTATACCTCAATGTATAATAGGAGTGCCACTTTTGTGCCTTCTATAGCATATTAGATGAACAATAAGAGTTCCAAGTATATTACATGAAATGGCACCACTATACCTTTATGTATAGTAGGAATGCCACCAGATTGTGCCTTTAACTGCATTATAAGAATTCTCATTACCAACCTATATTTGGATGCACCACTATACCTTTAAGTATAATAGGAATGCCATCTCTTTTGCTGCAAATAGAAATTCCCGTCACCAGCTTTTATTTAGAGGCACCATTATACCTCAATGTATAATAGGAGTGCCACTTTTGTGCCTTCTATAGCATTCAATAAGAATCTATGTACCAAAGTATCTTACTTGAGCATGCATGAAACAATAGAACAAAACGAAAAGAAGACATAGCTGCCATTTCATGGGTGTGCAGTGAATATTAAACAATGACAAGACAACTTTAAAAACTTAAATTGTGAATGGTTGTTTATCAGAAGAAATGGAGTGGGAAGGGAGTATGAGCCTTTGCAATGGTCTATGTTTCGTTGCACAATAAGAGTGCCATATATAAAAGTATATTATTACTCAAACTGGCACCATTATACCTTTGTGTATAATAGGAATGCCAACATTACACCATTTACGTGATAAGAATTCTCATTGCCAACTTTTCTATGGCACCATTATACCTTAATGTATAATAGGAATGCCACTGTTGTGACTTTACCAAAGTATCTTATTTGAACTCAAATCATTATACCGACTAAAGGAAAGAGAAACTAATCATAACCAGAAAACACCATTCTAATAAAAAATCAAGTAACCCAGTTATTTATGTTTGGGACATACATAATTTCTCTTTTCTCAAATATGGATTCATCCTCCGTCCATAATTCCTTAACCAAACACCATGAGCAATTTCATTCTATGCTTAATAAAACAAGTAATCCAAATTTGGCAAAATTGTAACCAGTACAAACAGGATGTAAAAACAAGAAGAAATCCGACTTTAAGGCATGTTTTTCATATTTATTTGCACCATTGTGACTTTACTACACAATAGGAATGCCAAGTTGTTCATATTTATTTACACCGAATGATTGGTACCATTATACCTTCATGTATAATAGGAGTACCAGCACTTAAACACAATATGAATTTGGGAAAATTAAGGTTTCGAAAATTCAGATAAACTTTGTCAAAACCAATAGGAATGCCAAGTAAATAAAACACTTTACATATTTATTTACACCGATGTTTCTAATTGGTACCATTATACCTTCATGTATAATAGGATTACCAAAAACACAATATGAATTTGGGTCATATGCGAAAATCTTAGGGTTTCGAAAATTCATAAAAAACTTTGTCAAAACCAATTTGCAAAATTCAAGGTTTTAAAGATCAGGGAAAGCAAACATCTATCCAGAAAAGTTCTAAAACATCAAGAATTAGACTGCTAAAGATAGTTAAAGAACACAAGCAATTTAGCAATACCTGAGAAGCGAGAGAAAACTGAGAGACCCATGGCGATTGATCGAGAGAGCAAAATTATTCTGATCCCGCTCAAAAATAAAGGGAAAAAGAAAGCATCACAAAAGTTATAAAGCCAAAGATTTTTCATAAAAACACAATTAGGGTTTCTGAAAACGTTTTAAATCCCAAGTTATAAAGCGAAAGATTTTGCATAAAAACACAAATTAGGGTTTCTCAAAACGTTTTAAATCCCAAGTCCCAACAAGAACGAAAAGAGAATCGTAAAAAGAGAAATTTTGAAAAAACATCAAAAAGTAACGAATTTGTAGAACAGTAAACTAGTAAAAAAGATTTTCGAAAAGAATCTAACAGAAATAGAAAAGGGAAGAAGGAAACGAAGAATCACGTCATTCGTTTACCGCTCTTGCCCCCATTGCCCTTTTGGAAATCAAGATTCAAAAACAAATTCCGCGCTCTAGAATTATGGAGAGTATTTATAGCTGGAAAGTGGAGAGCGGTTTACATCGCGTTCTAATAACGCGAGGCGGTTTATCTCTAACAGCTATTTTTTAATTAAAATTGGGCCAGGCCCAATTCTGGCGCTTATGACAACTGTTTCCACCTTCTTTTGGACTCCGTAAATTTTATATTAAATTACTATTTTGGGTCTCTCAAGTCTCAACCCAATAGCAATTATTTTTCTTTTTTTTTTTTTGGCCAGAAGCAATTATTTTTCTGAAAATAACTTTTTTTGAGTATTAAATAAAAATAAATAAAAATGGGTAGGAAAGAAAAATATTTTGGATTATATATAATTGAAGGAAATTTTTTTAACTATTCATTTATATATCTAATTAATTAAATAATCCAATCAAAATAGTAAAAGGAAAGAAATGATAGAATTTAAATAGTGTTTGATTTTAATTATTATAAGCATCTTCTATAATACTATAATGCCAAAAAAAAGCATCTTCTATAATATTAGATATAATAAAGGTAAATGACAATTTAAGAATATTTGATTCAATAGTGTAAAAGATCAAAATTTGCATCCAAGTACATATTAGAATACAGCTAGCAATGTCATGATATAAAAGACTCAAAAGAAAAAATAAAAGAGAACAAATCAACTGGATAATACTGCTAGCTAGATAAAATGACTCATGATACAACAAAAGGTATATATATATAACTCTTATACTTCAAGCCCAGAACCTTTCTTTCTTAAGTAGGGAACATGGGCATAATTAGGTCTTCAAGGGTGCCTTCTTCTCTCTGTCGGATATTCGAGCCGGAGCTGTTGAATGTGATTTGAAGCGGCCTCTCCCCCCTTCCTCTTTTTCCTGGAAAACCCAAATTCCAATTGTTCAATCTCCTTTTCATTTACACTAGAAGAAAAAACAAAAAAGAAACTACACTGGTTCGCAGCTCTGTGCCCACGGCTAAGCAAGTTCTAGATTTAAGAAGCAATGCAGACAGAACTAGATTACTGCAAAGATGAGTTAAGAGTTTCTAGTACCTTCTTCTTGACAATCTGAACAACATCTTCATCCTGCAGCATATGCCCAAGGCCACAATGCTGAGGGTAGTGCCTTGCACTTATGCCCCAGACTAGAACATATTTGACATCTTTTATCAAGCTCCTATGAATGTGATTACAGAAGTCTTCCACCGTGCAGCCACCTCTATCCTATCTCATACAAAAAACAACAAGGGAATAAGAGAATGAGGATAATACTAATTTCACGCATTAATGTAACAGTACAGCATAGAGTAAATGCAATGACAAGATATATGTGACATACGGCAGAGAGAACCACAGGATCGGAGAAATCAGGTTGCTGGCCTTGTGGTTTTGTATATACTCTCACAAGCCCCATCTCTTCCCACATCTTTGAAAGTAGTCTGTCTAAGTTCAGCTGCACAAAGAACAGGCATATATAGATCAACATTTTTCTCAAACCACATGTATCAAATATGAAGTCGTAAGCAAATATTATATCCAACTAATTCCATCTTGCATTGTGTTCTTGATGTACAACAACTGTATGTTAGTTTCCTTCTGACAGGAAAGGGAAGATGTAATTTGCAAAACATGAGGAAGACAAGCGCACTAAGCATCAGATCTCATAGAAGATATATCACTGACCAGCCAATATGAGGCAACAGCCAACAGGGCAATATGTCCTGAATTGTCAGTGATACAAGTGCATTTTAAAACCAGTAGTATACTCCTTAACTGCCACTACATTTAAACAAAGATAGAAGAACCTACCTTCAAATTGCAGCTTATAACAACAGAATTTGGCTGCCGGGCTAACTTATCCACATCATCAATACCGATGACATCTATCTTATTGTAAACATATACACACTTAATGTATTTGCGGTTTCCTTCAATGACATCTATAAGATCATCCACTGTAGCATCCTCACGAAATAGCACCTACAAAAAATCCATTAGGAATACCTCAGGGTAAGGAGATGCCATTACTTAAAATGAATCAATTTTTAATCAATTGTGAAAGTTAATCAGTAGAAAACTGCCTACCTCCGCATTGTGAATTTTATATTCATGTAGAATCTGATAACAAAGTTTCTCATCCACATGAGTTAAAGGAATAGTGCTGTTGAAAGAGATGCCTCCAGTTTTTTTCTTTTTGAAATATATCTGTGAAGGCAAGAAAGAAAGCCAAAAATGAAGACCCAGCAATACGTTCTTGAAGGTATTGAACTATTGATAACAGGCAAGAAAGAAAGCCAAAATGAAGGAAGACCCAGCAATGCTTGAAGGTATTGATTAGAGAACACTATCAAAATTTCCATATTAACTTTAAGTAGTCAATGCTAAACTACTTTTAATGTGAAAATATATATTTCTTATATGAATACCACATAGACAACCGTGAGGGATGTACTTACTTGAGGCGGTCTCTTATTCAAACGCAAACCCACAGCTTCCAATTCCTTAGTTAATATCTGCCGATGACCCTCACTCTGGGAATTCAGAAGATGTAAAAATAAGGGAATACTCAATAAAAACAGGGGAGACAATAGATCAAAATGAAGGCATAATAGAGTCTAATTTCTTTCCATGCTTACATATGTCTATTTTAAGATTATCCACCAAGCCTGACATAGAGATCATAACATCATTCTATTAAGTTCCTATCTTACAATAACATCTTATGAGCATCCTAATCAAGAAATTTACTGATAGTAGGCAAAACCACCAACTGCTCAACAAACAAACAAAAAAATATAGTAGCTTTGTGATATTAATACTTACTTTAGAGGCATCAAGAACCATCAGCACAAGATCTGATGACTTGGCAACAGCAATAACCTGCAATATGAGCAGCCTCATAATTTTTCTTGAATTCAGAAACCACTCAATCAAAATAAGCAGAGGCATAAATAGAAAGACATAATTTGACTTTTCACTTAGTAGTAATTTCCAATGTAGTACATCACCCCCACCCCGACTTTAACATACACTTTCCAAGGAGCATGCCAAACATTTTATCAAACAACAAATCACATTCAATAAATATTTTTATCTTGATTCCCCAATTTGGCCATTGCAATTTTATAGCATAAGATGACAACATGTATGTCCAAGCAATTCTTTACCTGTCTACCACGTCCCTTGCCTTCAGAAGCACCTTCAATGATTCCAGGAAGATCAAGCAGCTGAATCTTAGTATCATTGTAATGGATGATACCAGGAATGCATGTAAGCGTAGTGAACTCATAAGCTGCAGCTTCTGACTGGGTCCCGGTCAACATTGTCAAAAGAGTTGATTTCCCTACACTGCAGTCCCAATACAATGAATAGTTAGCTTCTCTCAAAAGGACAATCAAGATGCAACTGCATCTGTGTAAGTATATATGTGGATAAATATCCAGATGATACCAAAATTAAGACGTGTCATCATTAAGTAATGAGGCTAAAGTACTGACCTGGGAAATCCTATCAGAGCAACACGGCCATGACCAAATTTTGTAACTTCAAAACCCTCTCCACCTCCACTAGATCCCTGATTCATAAATTCAAAAGGAAGTTCTCAGAAAAGGGAGAACAAAATTGCATAGCAAGCGTAAAGAAAAAGTTGTGCAATCTATAACAGCTTAATTATTTAGCACTCTCAAATATATAGTAAATAAGCAAGAAAATAATAACTTGTTTGAGCAGTTATAATAGTATTCTCAAGACTTTGGAATTGTTAAAAAATATGTAAAGAGCGGCTGCAACATTATTAACGTGCATAAGGACATCAAAGTGAGGCAAAGTAAAATTTTACAGAAAAATCAAACATGTATAAATTAATAACTAAATAAGGAACTCATACTTTTGGTGGTTCTAGTAATTGTGTCCGTAGCTTTGCAATCTTTGCCTTGAGCTGACCGAGATGGTACTCTGCATTAAGTTTAAAAAACATTAGCTAAACCATTTAATGTTTCAATAGAATTAAGGTTTTGAGATGAGTATATACCTGTGGCCTTATTTTTCTGGGTACGAGCCATCTCGGCCTCAATTTCTTTAATCCTCTCAATAATCCCCATTATTTCCTGATTTCAATAACCACCTGCAATAAAATAACAATGAAAAGGACACAGTTTTAGCTCCTGAAAGCTGTAAAAGGCTTTATGTATACAAAATACCGAAAAAAACAGCTAAATCTTACTTAATCATGCACTTAATTATGCAAATTCCAATACATATTCAAAGAAAAATAAAACTTTGACGAGAACCCAATCATACCACCAGACAAAAGAAGCATAATTTGGAATATAAATCAATGAAGGCCGCGTTTGAGATGATTACTTTTCTACTTTCCCAATCAATCAATTCGTAATTTAATGTAAATAATCAATGGATAAGGAGTTAATTGTTGATCATAGCCAATAAAAATAGCAAGCTGGGCACATTGAAGTATTTTTGAGCAAACAAAAAAAAATAATTAAATTAAAAAGAAGAAAAAAAGAAAAAAGAAAACCCTTCTTCCACTTATGATTGGACCTTAATAATAATACAGAACGGAGTGTAAGAAAGAAAGAAAGGGAGAGTAAAATTCGTTTAATGAATCACTCACCGGAACTGAGCCAGACGATCTTTATTCTTTATTAGAGCAGAAAGAGGAAGAGAGAAAGGAAAAAGGAGAAGAGGAAGAAAGTAATAAGTAGAACCAGACACTAGTAGGGCTTTCAAATCCCGAAGACAACAATTAATGGACTTTAATTTGATTTTCCGTTTAAGCCGTTAAGCACATAAGCTTTTTGGGCTTAGGCCCGTAAGCATAAACTCCGGTGGTCTACCAATTTGATTTGATGGTGGTTATAATCAAGGGTATTCGAAGCCCATAGAACTAACCATTGGAAAACATCAATCAAATGGTTGGTTCAAATATTTTTTTTTTTTTTGGGTACATAGGATATCGACTAGTGTTAGCTAAGCTCGTCTTTCTTGTGAAAGGAAAAAAAACCTTTGGGACTTGAACAACCTGATTTTGGGTAACATAGAATATCGACTAGTGTTAGCTAAACTCGTCTTTCTTGTGAAAGGAAAAAAAAACCTTTGGGACTTGAACAACCTGATTTTGGGTACATAGGATATCGACTAGTGTTAGCTAAGCTCGTCTTTCTTGTGAAAGGAAAAAAAAACCTTTGGGACTTGAACAATCTGACTCGAACAAGTTTAACTTATATACACCAAAATCTTCCCTTCAATTAGCAAGAAGATGAGTTTTTTTTGGCACAAAGAAAGCAAGCAAGAAGATGAGTTTAGCCACTAATAATAAATTTGCGGCACTCAAAAGTTGTTGGCTCATTTCCTTAAGCAGCAACGGAGACATCAGGTCAACTAGAAATCGGAACATAGAACATGACAAATTCAGTTGCATGCTAACTAACCAAGTTCCAAGTTTTCAACTCCTCGATTAAGCTTGTATTGAAAGGACATTCCGGTTCAAAAACCAAGAATACCTAGTTAGCAAAAGCTTATGTTAAACAAACTCTTCATCTGACCATTCCATCCATACAAATTCCTCGATTTTTTCAGAAACAGTTTTTCTAGATAGTATGGAGAATTAGAGTTGTATCTTAATCTTATTTCTAGTAGACAACTAAAACCCTGTTATTTACAGATTACAAAATGTTACAAGTATCCTGATTTTGTTTCATTTACACTTCTGCCCCCACATGCAGCCTGCTTGCTCGCACTAAGATTTGGTGGAACCTGCGCCTGCATCTCAGCAAGCTCTCTTACCCTTAACAAAATTGCTGCAGGAATGGGCATCGAAGGATGTTTCCTTGAATTTACCTGCATAATCCACAATGAAACCGTAAACCTATTGAAAAGAACGAAACGACACTTCTCATGTATGGTGTCCCGACCGATAATTAAGGAGATGAAACATGTAGAAAAGCTCTGAGAAGAATAAGTTAGAATAAAAAACTAATTACTCACCCCTTTGTCCATAGGTGTCTGGGCAAAGCTAGCTTTCAGCAGATTCCTCCATTTGTCCTGCCAATAACATTTATCAGAAAAACATATTTTTACTTGATTATTACCATGTGGAAAAATTTTATTCCTTTCAGCATTATTTACTTACTGACCAAATTACCATATGCATGCATACCTTAAGATCAACAGAGGTTCTATATGAATAGGATGCAAAGGCAAGCCTTTTGATCTCAGACCATCTGCCAGCTCCATATTTAGACACACCCTCAACAAGTTTCATAACCTCCGAGAGAGTCCAAGCTCGATGATGTTTCCTTCTAGTTCCACCTTTTGCCGTTGGCACAGTAGCAACATTATCATCTGAACTATCTCCAGGAGGATCTACCCGTTGTAGCCCCATAGTTTGCCCCAGCTCAGTTGATGGCCTCTCTTTCTTCAACTCACCTACAGACTGTATATTGACACAGTAAGGCGAATAAGCTAGACATTCCCACTTACAATCCACAAGGGTGTCAATAATAAGTAAGCACTTCTGTTGCAATAGTAACCAACATTCTCTTGTATTACACTTTACCACCTCTATTTAAAACTCCAAAAGTGTCGGGAATCAGGCACTAATATATATATATATATAACAATAAATGTGGAAACAAAGGGCTTCTGTCCTGCTCCCTCATCAATATCTCTCATCTCATTACTCTCAAGCCCAACTAGAGACTATTTATTAACTTACGAGCACAACGTTAGGAAACCACCCTGAACACATATATAAGAAATCAATTTTGTAGTTAATATATACTTAACATTATTTGACAAGGATGAACTGTCCTGCCTTCTCACTCTCTTGTAGTCTGTAAAAGATGCAGGCTTGCTTGTTGTCAGAAAAGGGATGTGGGTAAAACTTACAGCTTATCTCTAAACAGGGAAAAAATAGCTCGAATCATATATTAATATTATTTACTCCTTTTTACCTGTTGTGGAGCTGGCTCAGGAGTAGATCTCGTTTCCAAATCTTTGTTCCCACTGCTACTGTCCATTTGAGAACTGTGTTCATCAAGACCCTTCTTTACAAAGGTAGCTGTCATGCCCATGCCACTGTGATGGAACCTCTGCAGAAAGCAATTCAAGTTGCATCAGTACCACAATTCCAACTGTCCAAAAGAAAGTGAGCATAGATTTTCCTGATGAAGCAAGTAAAACACGGTTCCTCATGGAAGAAAAAGAG
This sequence comes from Corchorus capsularis, assembly GCA_001974805.1. Lineage (NCBI taxonomy): Eukaryota > Viridiplantae > Streptophyta > Magnoliopsida > Malvales > Malvaceae > Corchorus > Corchorus capsularis. Next base: position 4,479 of record AWWV01011782.1, on the reverse strand, counting down.
AGGGTGGGGGGGCGGGTATTCACATGTGATAATTGACTTCCTGAATTTTAGAATCTAAACTCTAAAGTTATCTATTCAAGTCAAGTGCTCAGGTCAGAAATGGACACTGATAAATGAAGCCATAAACCAACAAGCAAACTGCAACAGATAGACAAATTTACGCACAGAATAAATATGAAAGCTATCTGGGAGCATCTGAATGTTCATTCCAAATGCAAATATCAAATTCAAAGACCTTGATATTCAAAGCCAAGGTTATATCACATTACTGATATAGATAAGAATTGATTTACTCTTCACATACCAAAAGAGCCATGACATTCTTCCTGGGCCGGCTTCTTCGAACCCGGTAAACACACGGAATCTGAATCCCAGATCCTCCAAGGGAGTCCAACCTCGTAATAACAGTTCTCCCATCCAGGGAGGAATTAGTAGCAGGTCTATCATGAGATTTTGAACCCAAGGGCCTGATCCCTATATTTTTAGCTGGAGAAATTAACCTGCCACTCGACTCTTTGGAATCTGCTTCAAGTTCTTCAATATATCTCTTTGTTGGCTTCCGGACTCTCTTTGCAGCTCTCTGCTCTGCAGCAAGATCTTCACTTGCATAATTGTTTTCAAGACCATCTTTTCCCAATCCCAAGCCTGCGGTTATTCGATGCTCATCTATTTGACTGCTATGGCTATTCAGCAAATCTTGGCAATTTTCAACTCCAACTGTCAGGTGGCGTTTGCTGCTAGCACCATTCATGTTGTTACAACTATCTTCATTACCCTTTTTCACCAATTTGTTGTCTTTAATTACAAAAGTTGTAGTTGAAACATCACAAGAGTTGGTCAATCCCATGGCAATCCTTCTTTTAAGCCACTGCTTGTCCTTGACAGTAGTGTCTCGCCCAAATGTTGCCTTAAAAACTTCATGAAGTTCTTTGATTGATAAATTATCCAAACATACTTCCCCCTTCAACTTGGAAAAATCAGGTTTTGAACTTGTACAGCCTGCTGAAGTTGATGATCCACCTTCTATAGGCTCATCTAGAGGTTTTGAGCGCTCCCCAACACTCCCAGATTGAGTAACAGGGTTGTCACTCAAGCTTTGGGTCCCACAAGGGGCCATTTCCTGCAAATGAATTTGAGATTGGAGCTTCTCATCAATACCAGGCAATTTATCATGCTGTTTAGAACAGTGGCTGTCTACATTCATATAAGCAGAAGAATGATCAGGAGATCGACATGCTAAGCGGAGCCTCTCTTCGTGTTTGACCTTGTGCAACATTTCTTCGATGTACTATAGGAGATAATAAGGCCAACAAGGATCCAAGATAATTAATTATTCAATTAATACTAAAACATTAAGTTCAAATCAATGACATGGTTGCACATCTAAAAGCAGGGGAAAACAACAAAGGAAACAAGTCACTGAGAAAATAGAACACAAAAATAATGCAGAATATAAATTAGGGTGATTATATGATACACCGGCGGTGTAAATTTTGGACTCCACAAGCGGCTTGTGGAGTTGACACATGTCCATTTTTTTAATTAATTAAGTTCTAAATATTTCAATCTAGTCCCTAAGGGACACATGTCACCCTTCAGGACCCGCTTGTGTAGTTTTCTAAACTCCACCGCCGGTGTATTGTATAATTTGCCTATAAATTAAAGAAGAAAGGAGTAGATATTATCTACCACACCCCCAAAGATAATATTGCTTTCTTTAGATAAGAACTGTGCAAAGAAGGGCACACTCCTGCTAATTATCTAAGCGTGCAGTTGCTTATTCAACATAAAAACTTTGATAAAGATTCTGATTTACTAACATGAGCATAAAATAAGGGGAAAAATGTTTTACTTGCTATCCAGCTTATTGAAAGAACTAAAGATAGATTAGGTTTATTCATCTCTTTCCATAAAGAATAACAATAGTAGGTCATAAGACATGATACGAGCAAGAAAATAATATAATGGAAGAAATATTAAAATGGGTTTAACTTGTACAACTAGACAGTCATCCTCACCAGACAGAAGTTCTGTGAATTGCAAATAAACAGTTTCCCCTAAAATGGAGTAAAATTGCCAAAGTTTAAGAATTAAGGCCCTCCTAAAGCATCAAAATTCATATAAGTAAAATATGTATTAACATAAACCCCAAACTCAAAAATAAAGCTTTGACAAAGTGTCTTGAAGAGACAAATCAGAGAAGATCAAGCACAAAGCAATCTTTAGATACAAACATGATATGCATCTATCAAATTTAATCCATCTGAAGGAACTTAAGAATCCAAGTGCAGTAAAAGTGGAAAATACCTCAAGACGTGCACTTAATTTTCCAGCATCAGCTTCTGTGTTCTCAGATTGTGACAAACCTGGCACATATTGATCATTCAGAAAGGTCAACATATATAATAGTATCACAAAACAAAGTACATGACATTGATCACCCTGAGATAAAGGTGACACGATGTAACGTCAAAATAATAATAGATGAAAGCTACCCAATGCACCTTCAATACAAAGCTAGATCTTCATGTAAACCGTTTCAATGTCATAGATCTTCTTTCTATGCCTAGATACCTGTTTGATGGACCTATTTCTTTTCTGTTTTTAAGTTTAGCAACTTCAATGAGCTTTCCTTTCCTCTAAGGAGTTTCTCTAGTAGAAGTCTTCATTATACAGACTATATACCATTTGACATTGAGCGCCTTTTAAGTTTTAACTTATTCGTGCATATATGTCACAAAAGGTGTAACACGCATATTTAGAAGTTGACAAAAGTGTAAAAAACTAAAAAATTAATGAAAAACAGAATAGAATTCACAAGAAGCATGCAAACTAATGAGTCCAGACCATCTGCATAGATGGAAACAGAATTAAAATCAAAAGCACACATAAATTAAGAAAGCCTCATCCCCTAGTCAAAATCAGTAGCGATATACAATTTATCCTATTCTAAAAGGTCTTTAAGATGTTTTAATGATGTACGCTAAAAGAATAATACCTTCTGAGCTTTCTAACTGGGGCATGCCAGATGATGACACTTCATTAGAAATGCTACCTAACGCCTGCCCAGTGTCTGCAATAATATGGGTTTCACGATTCTCATTTTCCAGCAAACCTTCAACCTCCATAAGTTCATCATCAGTTGCAGGCACTAATCTCCCATCACCCTCAACCTATATAACATAGGTTCAATTTAATATTGAAAATAAGAATAAATCATACTGAAGCTAGATGCGCATAGAAATTATTGTTGATTCATCACAGATCACCTGTATTTGTTAATAAATAAAAGCTTGAACATTTCCACAATTTTAGCAATACTTAACCACTTCTGTATGTTTGCTAGGTAAGCCCACTATGTTATAAGATTTGTAAAATCAGCAGAAAGGGAGGTTAAAGGTGTTTCATTTTAAAAGACATATATTACTCCTCATCAGATATGTTAAAGCACCACTCCTTTTCAAAGAACAAACTTGATAATCAGCACATTCAAAAGATAATTGAAGCGCATCAAGGCAGGCCAAAATATGGTATTGAGATTTGAGAAACCTACAGTTTCTATTCTCATGATAATAGATTTACCACCTATGATATGACCATACCATTTCAACTAAATCCAACCTCCACTCAAGGTGGTTAGTTCTTCAGATAACAGTCATGTTATTGTTTACTATATGAAAAAATGGTGGACATTAACCATGTTGCTTTGTCATAAACCAGCTAATCTGGCCCACAAACATGATACTTTACCAATTACCTAAAAGAAAAGACAGGTAATGTAGAAAACCCTAAAAAATTTAAACACCATTTATCTGACACACAATCAAATGACCTCCTCAGTTGCACTAAAACTAAAGCACATGCAAGTCAACTTTTTTCACAAAAGGGGTGAAGAAGGCAAAACTTCCCCTTTAAACCAGTAAAACAAAACAATTAGAATAATGTAAACTGAAAGAAGTACCCGAACGAGCTTGTAAACAACTGGATCAGCAACATGCTTTGGTGAAGATATAGCAGAATTACTTTTCTCAAGGCCAGTCTCGTCAAATTTCCCTTCATTACTAACCTCAACTTCAACCACTATTTCCATGGACAATATGTGACATGCAGCTCAAAAACAAAAACTGAAAAAGAAAACCCAAAAAAGTAGCCAAATGTAGAAGCATATCAATTTTCTTTTCCATCTCAACAATAAGAATTTCATTCATGCACAGGAAACAAACAGCAAACAACATTATTAATACGATTCAATTGGATATTTTAATACTCCACTTGCTCAACAGTCAAATAAATAGCACAATTTCTTAAATTGAGTTCTAAATTTACTCAAAATAGTCCTAATTTTTAACATACGCCTGAAAAATTTACTACCTAATACAATATCTTTCACAAAACTAAATATTCCCAGCATATACATCAAAATCTCTACTTCAATTAAAAATTAACTTTAAAGCTCTCTTCATGCAAAAAAAAAAAAAA
>AWWV01011781.1:0-58387 GCA_001974805.1 Corchorus capsularis | reverse complement strand
CGAGGTAACTCAGGTAAAGGGAAAATGAAAGAGAGAGAAACTTGAGGAATTAGATAAGGAGTTTTAAATTTTTTCTGAAATTAAATAGATTTCCCTTTTCCTTTTCGCGAGCGCCTGGGCTGAGTTATAAGTGAGGTGTGTTTCAATTTCTTTTCTTTCTTTGGCTCGCTTTTCCAGTACGCTGTGTAATGTGTTTACTGTCAAACAGTTCCGGATTCCAAATTAGCTCTCAACTGAATTTTATAAAATATTGTAGAGTCCGAGATATAAATTTTTCCCTTTTCGGAGAAGTCGTCTCTATGTACAGTTTGTAAAATATACATTTTGTTCGGTTAGCGTCATCAGCGTCAGCGATCAGGCGATCATCAATAAAATAAAATCAAAAAATAATAAAGGTGTTTAGATTTGGACTGAAAATGTGGGCCAGGCCAATGCCCAATAGAAATTTGAATGTGGATATGTAAGCCCAAGAAAGTTTATGGTTTGGGACTTCAAAAGTAGCCCTAGAAGCCCAATAGATGTGTGGCTAAAGGACCATCTAATTTCATCTGTTCTAGCCCAAAAATGGGTCTAGTAGAGGGTAAAATGGTCATTTTTTGACCAAAACAAGCAACTTTACATTTACATAAATGAAAGAGGCAAATTCTTAAAGACAAATCCAAAAGGTTATTACTTATTAGCAATACAACTAGCAAGTTCCATAAAGGATATAGCTGTAGATCAAAACCCCGGAACAATTATACTGGAGTTCTTAAAGAAAACAACTTTTAACAGACAATGAACTAAAAACCTGAAGTCTGACCATAATTCCATCATTCTGAAACCTGCAACACCCAGCTACAAATGCACAAGCATACCACTACAGATAAAGGTTGTCAAGCAATCATCTTTTCTTAAAACCGTATTTTTTACGCTCATAGAATAAGTCAGTTTTGGCACTTCCCAGATTAACAATTTTCGGACAACCATCCCGATCTTTCTCTTGCTGTGTACACTCCTTACAGTAATATGCATCTGATATTCCCACTCCTCCATAGATGACACACCGACCTTGAAAGGATCCGTAGTTGCATTCATCACAAACCCGCACAAGCGTGCAAGGACGCACATAGGAGTCACATATTACACACTTGCCATCACACTTCTCACATAGCCGTCCAATTGCAATACCTGGCTGCTTCCGGCACATGATCAAATCGGGATGGTGCTTTGCCATGACTGCCGCAACTTGTTCCTAACTTACTGCAATAACCAGCAACAAGAAATCAAAGACAGAAGAAACTAAGAATCCCTTCTTCTGTGACTTGTGTTAATCGTATTGTGTGTCTTGTGTTTGAGATCAACGATGGCGGTGAATGGTGAAGGACAATTCACCAAGTAGACATATTATTATTATCATCAAAGAGGACAATCTATATGATCCACAAAATCAGAAGCAGGCATTTCCACAACTCTTTCACGGCAAGCAATGCCACTTCACTACAGGGGGGCTACCCTCCATATCAGTATGGAATTAGAACCAAATTCTCCAACTTAGAGGTAACTACAACTTTGCATCCATGTTTCCTCTGTCCTTACTAAGCAGATGGAAACCTAAAAGAAACCTACAATTTATACAGCTATATAGCTGCTAATAAGTAATAACCCTATATATCAGTTGCCACTTGCCAGTAATGGTCATATGGGGCAATCTTCTTCTTCTTCTGCAAGTCCTTGCTGACTCTTAGTAAGCTAGCATCCCAAATATAATCAATTTTGATCTTTCACCTTACTACCAAAAACCCTACAAAGATTACATAAGAAAACACAGTAAGAATCAATAAATCAAAGACAACAAGCAAAAAAAAGTCTAAAATTGAATTAAGAAACCCTGAAGAGAATAGAAATAAAAAATGGCCCTTATGTTAACAGGCATGAACATCCTTAAACTTCATGCTTCATGCTCATAGACTTAAGCAGCACCCATGCCCCTGGCTTTATTTCCAATTTTCCACTCAAAAGAAACCTGCACGAGGCTGCACAGAATAACTTTTGTACTTTTGTTCAGTAAAGACATTCAAAAAGGCCTATTCATACCAGTGACATAATTGAGTAATAAAAGTCCTAAAATTGAAGAATTCCAACTGAGAATTCCTATATGATCTTTACAGTTTTCATGTTCTTTTTTTAAAAATATTGACTATATCTAATAATCTAGATAAAGTTGATTATTGAAATGTAGGAGTTCCCGAACTCCAAGAACTACAACAGTTCAAAGAGACTAACAAACTCCAAAAAAATTTAATATAAGCATCAATGGAGATCCACTTAACCCATTAATTAGTGGGCAAAGGGAGGAGTATAAAATGATGCTAACAATCAAAAAAACTTGACTAAAATTTCACTTTCAGGTTAAAGCAACCTCAATTTTAAACTTATAAATATGGATTCAGTTGAAATATTTTACCTTTATTTAAGCTGATCTTGGGAGTGACCAAGCTGAACGAGGAAGATCCAGAAGAGAGCGGAATAAAAAAAACCCTAGAAAAATGAAGCAGATAAAAGATAATGATATATTTAAGGGGAAAATCGGACGGTTACGATCTTGACGTCGAGAGTTCCAACGGTTCTGATTGAAGTCAAAATCATCGTGTGGGGTCCAACCAATAAAACTTGGCTCCACCAGGGGTAGTCAAGGAATTTCAAACTGTCGACAGTTAAGAGAGTTATCCGTATTCGCGGGAATGGGGGAAACGGTTGGACAAGAAAAAAGAAGAAACAGGGGAAATGGCGGGTACTCTATCTTCTTCTTCTTCAACTCTCCTTAGCCAAACTTATCAGATTTTTGCTTCCCAGAAACCATGGCGGAAAACCCTAAACTCCTCTTTCCTAGTAAACATCGACAAGCCATCTCTTACACGTTGCTCGGCAAAGAAGAAAATTGGATTTTTCGATCAAATTCTCGATTACATTGAAGGTTTTACCGTTTCCTTTTACCTATCTACTTAATTAATCAGATTGGTTACACTTTTTACAGCTTTTTTTTATTTATTTATTGTTACATTTGTTTATAGGGGGTCCTAAGTTAAGAAGATGGTATGGGGCACCTGAATTGCTACCAAAAGATGGATCTGTTGTAGAAGAGGAGGATGATTTTTCAGGTAAATTTAGCAATTTATTTTAGTTTTTAGAAAAAAAAAAGTAGTAATAATGAACTATTTTTCTTGATTTTCAGATAATGAAGCTAGGGATGCAGTTTTAGTAACTGATGGGGATAGTGAAATTGGGCAGGTTAGTGTTTTTTTGATACATTTTAATCACTATTTATAGCCATGACTTTCTACAATTGATAAGTAAATTATCTAAACATGTTAATGTCCTTATAGTAACTACATTTTTATATGTAGATGGTGATATTGCAATTGATTGTCAAACGAACTCGAGTGAAAGCATTAGTGAAGGATAAGCGAACAGCTAATGAAGCCTTTGGAACTTATGTTGAGGTTGAGTTGAACTACTTTAGTACTGAAATTGCTTGAATGGTCTTTTATGATTCATGTTAGAAGATTTTTATTATTCTTGGTCTGTTTCATTTTTGCAGTCAATTTCTGGGGATACAAGCAACAAGATAGTTGTAAAGAAAGCTCTTCAAGGAGTTCGCGCAATCATATGCCCAAATGTATGTGAATCTGTTATCTGTCTGGTTAAAGCCTATGTCTTATCTGATACATTGCTCCTAAATCAACATATTGGTGTATTGAATAGCCAGTTTCTCCTCTCTTTTTTCAGTAGCATGCTGAATCCCAAGTGCATCCGTTTATAATATGCTTCGAATCATTGTTATTGATCATCTCATTATTTTTCTTGTCTTGCAGGAAGGTTTTCTATCTAGTGTTGAGAGCTTGAAAGGTGTTGAACATATAATTCTATTATCTCAGGTACTTCCTCTCCTTCTTCCCCCTATTCTCCACCTCTTTATGCCGAGGAATGCAAGTTTTATAGTGTATGCAAAAGGGTCTAGACAGTGTTTCTACATAATTTTGGTTTACAAAGGTTGCAGTTGTCCATTTATAGAGCTAGCAGTGGCATTCAAGCTCTCATGACAAGCAATTCAATGAAATTGGCTGAGAAAGATGAATCAGTGCTGATGGCTTCAGGAATCCCATACACCATAATAAGAGCAGGAATGTTAAAAAATACTCCTGGAGGAACACAAGGTTTCAACTTTTCAGAGGTATATTGTTCAAGTTCTTACATTTTTTACCATAATAATAAGAAAAAGGAAAGAAAACAACCTATATACTTTTCCTGTTTCTTGATTCTGTTTGATAAAGTTGAGAGCACAAAAAATCAACCTTTTTTGTTGTGATAGATTCAGACAGAAGCACTTACAATGTCCTATGAACACTGTCATTTGACAGGGTAGTGCAGCAAGTGGAAGTCTAAGCATGGAAGATGCTGCATTTATATGTGTGATAGCACTTGAAGTTGTTCCACAATCAAGGTTCATCTTTGAGGTATGTGAATAATCATGTCTGAATCTTTTTAAGGAACAAAAAACATACCCCAAAATGTCTAGTCATTCACTGAATAGCTCATCTCCATCCCACTGCTGGAATTTTTTCATTCTTTTAATTCAGGATATATGGTAGATTAGTTTTTTCATTCTAGCTAGCTTTTCTGAAGTACTTGTGTTAAAAAAAAAAAAAAGTTTCCTTAAAAACAAAACAAAAAGATTTAGTCATATACTCATTATATTGCAATGAAAAGTTAGTCATGAACAAAATGATGTCTGAATTGAAGTGGGAACAAAGAATATCTTGTAGTGGAACCGTTCAAAAGGCAATATAAGAAAAGCAAAGGAATAAATTATCAAAACACATTTAAATTTCAAATCAAACCACCTTTTTTTCTTATTTATTCTTCTTCTCTTTACCATCTGCCCTTTACCAACTTATTGATGTGCCCTTTTGTCTGTGTGAAAATAGGTTGTCAATGGAGGGGAGAAAGTTTCAGATTGGAAAGAAGTTCTGACTAGATTGATGGAGAAAACAGAACAGTAAGCCAATGGCTGCCATGGTATACTTTAATTTGTTTGCTTTGATTCCAACTTTCCTTTTTTCTCCATTTGAGGCTGCAAAAGTGTAATTTAAGTTGGTTTTCTGCAATTTTACATATGGTTGAATGAAAGTTCATGTGAATTTGGGAGTGTTTGGTTTGCTGTAACAAAATTGGAGTCAATGTTGGAATGAGCATCTTTTGCTTGAATATAAATATAAGTATCCTTCCTCCCACCATCTTCTTTATTTTTTTATGGCAAAAGCTAAATGTTGCACCCTTACACCATTTAGTCACAAAACCCAAGAAAAAAGTTTTGGGACATATGATGAGTGTAAGGATGAGACATATTTTACTTTTGTTTATGACTGTAATGCCCCTTAAAAAATTATATTTCTTGTATATAGGTTTTATTTTTTGAAAATATTTAAATACTTTTCACCAAGTTTAGCCTTAAATAAAAATTTTTCCCAAATTTTAAGGGTAAATCTTAAATTTTGATACCCATTATCTTAGGGTTTTTAATAGTAGTAGAGTAACATTCAAGAAAAATGAGGTTCTCTTTTATTGCAATAAATTAATTACTCCCTCTGTCCCAAATTATCTGGCCCTTAACTTTGACCCTTAATAATAAAAAAATTATATAGAATTAAATTTTTAAAAATTATGTTTTGATTAAGTTAAGTTTTAAACTTTTCAAAACATATTTTTTGAATATTTGATTGTGTATACATTTTTTTTAATCAAAGATCAAAAGTAAAATTAGTTTGATCCAAAAGAGTCAGATGATTTGGGACGGAGGGAGTAATTTAATGAAGGAAAAATGGAAGGAGAACAGAAACATGGAAGGATACATTTGGAGTACGGACACAATCTTACATTCTTTATTGTCTGATTCCTCCACTTCATGTGGAGAGCATGCTCAGCTTTTTAATACCAAAAATCTTTTCTATAATAAAACCCTTCTCTCTCTTTCGCCCCCATCCTTTTCAAAAGCCCTTTAGATTCCCCATATTTGCGTCATTGCCTTTTTCTTTTCCATAATGCAGATAAAAATTAATGTTATCTTTTGGAATATTTATTCACGTTATCGTTTTAAGCATAATAACAACAATATAAAATTGACATTGATTAGGAATAAGGAGAAGAACCCATTGATTTTAACTTTTAGTCCACAAAAAAGTTACTCTACTCCCCATTTCCTTTCCTTTCCCTTTTTCTCATCTAGTTGAATCCTATGCAAAATTATAACTTCAATGTGGTATTATTTGTTTGATAAATGGGAATCAACTAAATTGAATCCACACTTTTTTTTGTCACAATGATTCCATTATCGTTTAAGGAATTCAAAGTGTGTTTGGGGTTAAGATGATGAATGGGTAATCAATCTCTGAATACTGGGTGGGAATCAGAAAAAATTACGGAATCTTGCCTTGCAACGTGATTCATTTGGGAGGCAAGGCAAGCAAAGAATTGCAAAGGCTTGTAGTAGGATTTATCAAAGGCAATGGTAAATTAAGGTTGATAATAATGGCAGCCAACAAAGTTTGAGAATAAGTACCCAATAGGAAGTACTAGTACTAGGCTAAACCTTAGATGGTGCTGATCAGCCTAATCATTTTTAATACTACATATCTAACTTTCCAGATATTAATTATTATTTTGCAGCAAAGTTTTGTAATATATCTGTGATCCACTATCTAACAACCTTTCTTAAAAAAATGATCAAAGTCTGAAATAGCATCATTGTTATGCCAATCCAGATGAAGAAAGTGCAAGGAGGCTAACAAAGTAGTACTAGTAGTATATTAAGCCAAGTAGATTATCCATTCTGATCACATGTTTCAGACAGTGCTTGTCTGAATTTTGTCCTAGCTGTCATAAAAGCATCATTGATGTCCATTTTTGATGGTCAAAAACTCAAAACCTAACTGATCTCTAATCTTTTAATGATCACCTTGGAACAAAAGCATATGCAATCTTGCTTTTATATTGTATACATAATATAATATACATATATAAAAACACATGAGCTATACATTTAAAAGAGTCATCACATTTGCCTTGATTGATTGGGTAGAATATGGATGTAAGGTCAATAATATTGGGAAGAAAAAGTTGCAAGGAAGGAGACAAAGGACTAGCAAATACTCCCAAGGATTAAACTTTAAAGTGTTTTAATAGTAATTGTAGTACATAGACCACAATCTAAGCATTGGGATAATCTCTTTTGTCTTGGTTTACAAGATTTCACTTCACTTTTAGCTGTTACCAATAATTTGAGTAACACCCAAAAAATCTTTTAAAAAAATTTGAACAAGAAACTAGCTAATCACAGCAAAACATTCACATGGGTCCTCCACCCAAATCTAGAAAAGTGATAAGTGGTTCTGGGAAAATTACAGAGAAGAAAAATGAAACAAAAGTTAAAGGGTCCACTCACAAAAGTGTTTGTTTTATCAACTTGCCTTTGTTTTGTGGATAGATAGAAGAGGGAAAGGATGGAGAAATGAGAAAAACAAAACTGCAATGACATCAGAAAAAATCCAATGGAAAAATAGGCCATAAAAACCTTGAAAAGAGGAAATCAAGCAATTCACTGGGCCATGGCTTAAGCACTGCTGCTTTCTTTTTAAACTACTACCTCGGGTAGAATCTTCTCCATTATGAGCACTTAATTTTTTCCCTTTCAGCCTTCAAAAAGAAGATGAAATGCTTAAGACTCCAAGTGATTTCCATTGATTAGGACAACATAGTAATCAAAAAGGGCAGTCATTATCTCCAATTTAAGGGAAACAAACTCAAAGCTAAAGCTGCTTTCTTCTATTTATCCCACAGCATCTTCAAACCCTCAAAAAGGCAAATAATAATCTCAAGATCATTGCAGAACTGTTTGTTATTAATGGTATTAAAAAAAAAAAAAAAAACTCAGTTCCCTACAGAACAGAGAGTTCTAAAGCTGAGAGAGAATCATGAAACAGGAGCTTCTAAAACTTAAAGAACATGCAATCTAGTGGTTATAAAAAACAGTATATACCAACCCTACAGTTCAATCTACAAGACATAATAAGGGAATATCTTTTTGACAAACATGGGAAAAGAATAAAGTGGAGTTGTTGAAAGTTCCCATCAAAGGCAGATCAACTCTCTTAATAAATGGAAATTAAAAAGATCAATGGAACTTAAAATGCTTCAAAAATTGTTTTTAATGACAGTTAAGCACTCATGTTAGGTCCATTAAACAATAATTAAAGATGCAGACTAAGTACAGATAAGATAACCCATTCTCATTTATTTTAAGAAAAAGGTACATAGAGCAAAAAATAAATTAAGAAAAAAAAATCCAAGAAACATGGCCACAATTTGCAATTTGCAGATGTTAAACAAGATAATGCTGGTTTCAACAAGATACCATAGTTATACATGATGATTACAAATGGTAAAGTTCTAGCATGTTATTTCAATGGAAATGGTGAGACTGAGGATTATGCCAAAGCTTCAAATACCTCAGATACATTTCACAATTTCATTGAAAGAGTTACAGAATACTAGTATTAATCTTTTTCTTTTTTTTTCATTTTCTTTTTTTAACTTCAGTATCAAAATAAATACTCTTCTTATTCCACAGACAAAGAGAACAGAATTTATGCTTAAAGCTCAGTTTGATCAAATTTACCCAGATCTAATTCTTTTCTGACTAGCTTTTCCATCAGATTTGAATGTTCCAGCTGAATCACCTTCTGATGAAGCCTCCATTGACCTGGTGAAAGAGCTCGAGAGATCGGCATAGAGATCAACTACTCTTCTAATGTTGTTATTCAACTCTCTAATCAATCCCACGTTCCTGCTCAAGTTATCAGGGATCTTTGACTCATGATTTTGGTTAATCTCGTTGATTAGCAGCCTATTTTGATCTAGGATGTCTTGAACCTGCACAAAACTCTTTTGAAATGTCTGCAAAACCTTGCCATCAACTTGAGTTCCATTACTAAATCCTGAAAATATATCACCTTCCATTCTAAATTTACTTCACTTCAATCTAAACCAGGCTTATTTCTGCAACAAGAAACAGTGCACATTCAAATTAGCAAAATAATAATTAAAAAGAACCAAAAAAAAAAGATAAAAGTTCTGATTGAACTCATCATTTTATCCCATCCCTATGTAAAAAGACAACACTATGATAAGAAAATAATAATGCAACATGGAAATGATGGAAAGGCATGGAACTATCTAGATTCTGGTCTCTAATTGGTTGCTAAAGACAATGAATGCAAAAGAAAGAGAAACTAAAGTTTTAACACCATATATCCTTTTAATTTGGATTATTGAGGGCAGAAAATCTCACCAAAAGTCACCTAAACTTCTAACAGTTTGGCTTTGGATTTTCATAAAATCAATTGCTAAAAATTTTTTCCTTTTGCCTGTCTTCACCTTTCCTCAGCAACCAAGCAGAGGACTGAGAGTATGTGCACAAGGGACAATGTATTAAGCACAAAAAACAGGTATTGTTCCTGTTTATGTGTCAAAAAAAAAAAGCAGACTCCTTTGCCCATAAAAAGCCAACCTTTTTTGCTATTATTTCTTTTTTAAAAAACCTCAAATTCTCATTTTGAGAACCCCCCCCCCCTCCACAAATCATTCACCTGATCTTACAAGAAGTAATTAAATAAAATTACACAAAAAGGAAAAAAATAACAAATCTTGATGCAAAAGGGGAAGGCAAGGCACTAGGAAGCAAATTTTTCCTATTGCTGTTGTTTCAATAACTCTAAGAAACTGACAACATACAACAACAGAGGAAAAAAGGGATTAATTACCTTAATTATCATCAAAACATCATAAATATAGCAAAAGGAAATCTGGGTTCATATGCATTTTCCATTTCTTACCTGGAAACAACCAGACATGTCAAAAGCAGCAAAATTGGAATCTCTTTCTTCAAACAGAAAATATGGGACTTTGAATTGGATTAATTTTTCCACAAGAAAGGGAAACAAAAGAACAAAAGAGATAAAAGTTGTTTTAGAAAAGATTGGAATGGAATCTTCTATTACTTATGGAGATAGAGCTGAGAGATTATTAAGATTCAGCAGAAAGAGAGAGAAGCCCTGAAATCATGAAACCAACAAAGAAGGAGAAAGAGAAAGAGAATATAAGAGAGAAAGAAAGAAGGAAGATTTGATTGACACGCACGGAGAGACACAACACAACTATAACGTTGTTGGTTTCTCTCTCTGTTTTGTCTCTCTCTAGACTTTTTAAGAAGAGAAAGCTAAGGCAGAAATTTTAAGATATTTTTCTCTTATTTTTGTTTTTTCATTTACTACCTAGTTTTCTCCTTGTTTACTTCACCTGCTGCAGCAGTACTTAATTTTTTTTTTGCTTAACTTCGCTTCATTGATTGTGTTGCGTCTGTTTTGGGATGGCTGAGGTTTTATACCCTGTGAGATTCGCCAGTTTTGTTTTCATGGGGATGCGGATACTTGCGGCTTCATCTTAACCGTCCCTTTAGATTTCAAAGGAGTTAAGAGCCGTGGATACAATAGTTACATACTACTTGCATGCCTAGTTGCTCCTTGTACCGAGTGGTTTAATGAGCAAAATGGTTCCTGGACTTACACCGAATCATCAAATAAGCCCTTAAATTTTTATTTTGGCCAAATAAGCCACTTAATTCTTAAAAAAGTCTAAATAAACCATGTTGCTAAGGCTAAATGCTTAAAGGAGGACTAAACGTTTCAAGATTTTATCAAATAAGGATCAAATTACATAATTTTCAACGAATTATAAAACATATTTAATATTTTTGTACAAATTGGATACAATATATTAGTTAATACTAGTGTGTGAGATATATATAAATCGAAAAGCACACGATAATTTTATATCATATTAAGTTTAATGAATTTATTTTGATTAATAGGGTTTGTTTTTAATTAACATGATAATATCATTTTTCTATCAAATTTAACGTGTACGCATGAGAAGCATTGATTTTCATTTAATATTGATTCCCTAATTTGTTAAAATTTACTAAGTATGTGTTCTAATTTGTTGGAATTGTGTATTTTGATCCTTATTTGAGAAAATCTAGAAAGGTTTAGTCCTTATTTGAGCATTTAGCCTTGGCAACATGGCTTATTTTGGCCTTTTTTAAGAGTTCAAGGGCTTATTTAGCCAAAATAAAAGTTCAGGGACTTATTTGACGGTTCGGTGTAAGTTCAAGAGTCTTTTTACTCATTAAGCCTGGACCAACAGTTCCGATAAGATTTTGATACTTAAGGAGGTATTCATACATTGTCTGATTTGAAAGGTAGATGAGGGGTGACAGTGTTGAAAATCGACCTTCAAGAGACTTACGACAATGATAATTGGCGATTTTATGAGGAAGTTTTGCTTTTGTATGGTTTTCCTACTCAATTAATCCAATTAATTATGTTTTGTATTTCAAATACAAACTTTATCTATTATTTGGAATGGAAATGCACTTCCTCATTTCAAACCACAGTAGTTTCTACAACAAGGGGACTATTTGCCGCCATACTTGTTTATCCTGCTGATGGAACGTCAATCTCATATGATTTTGGAGAGGGTTGAGCATAAGCAATGGCAGCTTGTTAAATCATCAAGATCAATTCCAAAATTATCCTACTTATTTTTTGTAGATGAGTTACTTTACTTCGGCTTCTGATTCCCAAGTTGAGACTGTTATGGACACATTAGAGGGGTTTGGCAAAGCATTACGAATGAATTTGCAAAAGTCTAGGATGTGGGTTTCTCCAAATGTGCATAATTCTAAAGCGGTGGTGTTTAGTAGAATTTGTGGTATTTCGTTGACTCGGGAGTTGGCCACTTATTTGGGAGTACTTCTCATACATAAAAGAGTGACGAAAGACACGTATAGCTATGTGGTTGACAAGGTGATGCGAAGGTTAGCTAGTTGGAAAGGGAAGGTCCTAACTCCTAATCTATGCTAGTAGGCAAACATTGATTCGGTATACTCTAACTAGCATTTCAATTTACACCATGCTATCAGCGATGTTACCAGCATCTACTTGTGAGACATTGGATCGAGCCAATAAGAACTTCTTATGGGGGTGGTGACATTGATAAGCCTGGAAATCAACTTGTGAGTTAGGATAGAGTTTTTAGGGCGAAAGGT
Source organism: Corchorus capsularis (assembly GCA_001974805.1). Classification (NCBI taxonomy): domain Eukaryota; kingdom Viridiplantae; phylum Streptophyta; class Magnoliopsida; order Malvales; family Malvaceae; genus Corchorus; species Corchorus capsularis. Next base: position 46,185 of record AWWV01011781.1, on the reverse strand, counting down.
AATGGTGGATTAGGCTTCTGAAAGACGAGAATTATGAACATTGTACTTTTGGCGAATACAAGATGGAAACTACACACAAGACAACATGCTTTGTGTAATGAAATTTTTTAGAAGAAATATTGGAAGGGCATTGGTTTGTTGATAATAACCCGTGGTGTAACCAATCTTCCACATGGCGAGGGATAAGAAAAACTATGGACTGCAATGACTCAAAGTGGTGCATCGAAGATGGATCTTCTACGAGCTTTTGGTTTGATAAATGGGTGGGAGATAGACTTTGTTTCATGAGACACTTCAATAAGATTATGCTTTTAATCGTCATATTAAAGTTGTTGCCTTCATCAAGGAGGATGGATCATGAAATTTAGATGAATTGAGCTTGTTTGTTTAAAGCTAGAAGCTCGATTTCATCGAGCTTCATCGTTACCTATGACCCCAAGGGAATGGGATAGATGCATTATTTGAGCATGGGGGTAAGCAAACGCTTTTAGGAATGAAACAACTTATGGGAGCTTGGCAAATCACTTTGGACCTGATGCTTTGTCTACACGTTGTAGGTGGATATGGAGGCTACACACCACATAATGCATTCATTGTTTTTTTTTTATGTTTTGCGTGTTTAAAGTTTTTATAATGAGGTACGTGGGAGGAAGGGAGTGGCGTCAAATTTGAGTTGTAAGCATGTGAGGCTAAAATGGAGTTTATTGAGCATAGGTGGCATAGGTGGCAAATAGTCATATCACATGGCACAATCTAAACCATCAATGCAGTCTGTTTTCAATCGTTAGATGTCTTTTGCCGACTATAAATAGTAATGAAGTCCTCTTGACAAAATGGCACTATTCGTTATGCCCTAAGCTTATATTCTTTCAAAACTTATAACAAATTCAAAAGAAACAAAACATGTTTCATATTACATGGCATAGGTGGCATAGGTGGCAAAATGGAGGCTAAAATGGAGTTTATTGAGCATAGGTGGCATAGGTGGCAAATAGTCATATCACATGGCACAATCTAAATCATCAATGCAGTCTGTTTCCAATCGTTAGATGTCTTTTGCCGACTATAAATAGTAATGAAGTCCTCTTGACAAAATGGCACTATTCGTTATGCCCTAAGCTTATATTCTTTCAAAACTTATAACAAATTCAAAAGAAACAAAAAATGTTTCATATTGCACAATTCTCATATCAATGAATTTTGTGCTATTTGAAAAAACTCAATACTTATTCCATTTCTTCAAGTTCTTTTGGTGATCAAGATCGCCACCTTTCTTGAGTCTTCAGAAAGAGGCGATTGCAATGAAACTTGAAGAAATATAGCAAGAAGTATGAGTGCGAGGATCAAGACGTATCAAAATTTAAAGGTATTAATATCAGTCACAAGAAAGAATATTAATATCGATGTAGTTGAATTATACAAAATTTAAGATTAGAAACGTTTGGCATATGTGGTAGTGGCATAGTCATATCATATGACACAATCTAAACCATCAATGTAGTGTGCTTCCAATCGTTAGATGTCTTTTGTCGATCTATAAATAGTAATGAAGTTCTCTTAATAAAATGACACCATTTGTTATGCCCTAAGTTTATTATTCTTTCAAAACTTATAACAAATTCAAAGAAATAAAACATGTTTAAATCTATATCACACAATTCTCATATCAATAATTTTGTGTTATTTAAAATAGCTCAATACTTATTTCATTTCTTCCAGTTTCTTGTGGTGCCCAAGATCACCATCCTGCTTGACTCTTGAGAAAGAGAAGGATATTGCAATGAACTTTAAGGAATATAGTGAGAAGTAGGGGTGAGCATCAGGTCGATTTCGGTGCAGCCAGTCGGTGACTGCTCCGAAACCGACAAAATTGAAGGGTTTTTTGGGAACCGAACAATGAACCGACTAGCTATGAAACGACGAAACCGAAACCGTTCGATTTCTCGATCGGATCGGTTTCACGGAGCCAAAAAATTAACGAGAGCAAAAGAACCAAGTGGACTTGAAGCTTCATTTTCTTGATTTTACAAAAACAAAAAGGCAAAATTTTTTCCTTTTCCATCTCTATCTCTGTTTCTTTCTCAATAAAAAATGAGCCTTTCTTTCTTTGAAAACCAAAAAATAAAAGAAACTAAGACTTAAAAAGGGAGTTTTGGTTCATCGGATTTGGGGATTTCAATGAGGATTTAGGTGATTTAAGGTTAGATTCGTGTTTAGAAGGAGAAAGGGAGCTAGGTGTCGTTATTTTTGGGTTGGCCAGATTTTGGGATAGCTGAAGCGGCGGTTTAAGGTGGCTTGGGCGGTGGCCGGCTCGGTTGGGGTTTGAACATTCATCATGTTCATAGTTTGTTCTTAAAAAAAGGGTTGTTTGATCTTATTTGGGGTTAAAAAATCTGGAAATTTGTGTTTTTTTATAAAGAAACTCTAATTTCAAAAAATGGAGAGAGAAGCTTAAATGGCCGAAAGGTTTGAAATGAAAGAAAAATAGCCTTTATATTTAATTATATATATTTTAAGAAGGGTCGGTTTCGGTTCACTAAGTTGTGAACCGCTTACTGACTGAATACCCAAGTAAACACCAAATTAACCGACAAACCGCTTACTCACTAAGTTGGATTTGGATTTTTTTAATTTAATTACTATATTAATTTTAATGACAAATATTCTCCCAAAATATTTAGGAAACAGTCTTTTGACTTTCCTAAATTTCCAAGGTTCTCTGCTGACTCTCACTTTAAACTGCCTTAGTGTTTTTTTTTTAAGGGTAAAATTGCCTTTGACATTGTAGCAACGTTTGTGTTCATATATGCATTCTTGTGCATTTATTAAAGTACTAGTAATTACTTTCACGTACGTTGCACGTGATCCAATATTTTTAAATTAAATGAAAATTAAAATTTTCAGTAATCTACTAATTTCTAAAGAATTCTATTAGAGCTGGCAAAATTTTGTCCGAATGCCGATACTCGAAGCCAAATTTTATCCGACCTTATTTGACAAAAAAATCCACTCAATCCCGGAACCGAAATGACCTGAATCCTCAATAATCCGAACTTGAAACGACCAAGATCCAAAATTACTCGAACCCGATCAACCCCGAGAGATTAACCCGAATTGGAATTAATTATATTTAAATGATCTGAATCCGAAAAAAATTGAACCCGAAATCCAAAGCTCAAACCTGAAATCATCTGAACCATATGAACTAACACTTAAAAAGACTCAAACCAGAATTGACCCAAACCCAAATGACCCGATATTTGAGCGATTCGAATCCATCCCAACCTGAAACCGAAAATTAACCGAACTTGTATGACCCGAAATTTCCTTAATACGACAATGACCTAACCCAAATACCCGACTCGTGCATTTGTATATACATAGAGTTTTACTACCATAGGAACAAAATAAATAATTCCACATAAAGAAAAATATTAACAAAGTAAAATAGCAAATTTAAACCCACAACAAGGGTTACATTTATCTAGCAATAATTGAAATAATTATAAGTAAAATAAATAATTGCACCTTAGGGAAATAGTAAATTTTAATCTCAATACATTAAACTATCAAATAGAAACAAGTCAATCACAATAACCTTTTAAATTAAAATGGTAAAAATAAAACAATTATAGAATTATTGAATTTAATTAAATGAAAATATAGTTTTTAGCCAGTAGAATCAAACTATATATTAAAAATTTTAATATATCCAAGTTTTTAATGAAAAATAGTGAAATGGTAAAAAAAAACTTCTAAATTCAAATGGTAAAAATAAAATAATTATAAAATTATTGAATTTAATTAAATGAAAATATAGTTTTTAGTAGAATCAAACTATATATTAAAAAAATTTAATATATCCAAGTTTTTAATGAAAAATAGTAATGATAAAAATAAACTTTTAAATTAAAATGGTAAAAATAAAATAATTATAAAATTATTGAATTTAATTAAATGAAAATAGAGTTTTTAGTAGAATCAAACTATATATTAAAATTTTTTAATATATCCAAGTTTCTAATGAAAATAGTAAAATGATAAAAATAAAGTAATTATAAAGATATTAGATTTAACTAAATAAAAATAGAGTTTTAAGTAAAATAAAACTATAATAGTTTAACTGTTTAAGTATCGGCAATTTAGGAAATAAATTCTAAAAATAAGGGTACAATTGTCGATTCAAAAGTTTTACAAAACTCGTACTTTTATATATAGTATAGATATAGATATAGATATAGATATATATATATATATATATATATATGATATATCACTATGATATCGAGACTTGGGGGTTATTTGTCCTGTATATTTACGGAAAGGTTTATGGTGCTTGTGTGTCAGTTGTAGATTTCACTGAGCATTAAGGTTAGATTCTTAGTCATCAATAGGTATTTTAATTTTGTGGAGACTTCTTTGCTACAAAATACAAATCAACCTCTTAATGCAGAGGCTTTTCCTAACTTGGAATCTCTTCATATGATTATGGGGATTACTAAATACCGCCCCCCTTTGGACTATTTTGCCTTTTCCATCAAACTTCAAAATTTTCAATTCTCTCAAATTCTCTCAACCTTCAAACTTTCAAATCTCAATCGTTCAAATAAAACAATATCAAAATCCATGGAGTAGCGACATCCGGGATGGGTAAAAGAATTTTCGGATTGAAAGTATGATTTTTTTTTTAAAAAAAAAAAAGTAAAAAAACAAATATCTATTTATTATTAATCAAATATTAAAGTCCTCTTACTAATATTAACATATTCATACCCATTTAAACTAAATAAATTGGCCAATACTTATTAAAGGACAAAATAAAATTAAAAGAAATTTTTTATAAAAAAAAATGTTTAAAGAAGAGAAAGAGAAAAAAAAAAAGAAGAAGAACAGGCGGGTCGCGACCCGCTGTTCTTCTTCTTCTTCTTTTTTTTTCTTCTTTATAGGCTTTTTTTTTAAAGATTTTTCTTTAATTTCCTTGTGTCCTTTAATAAGTATTTGACAATTCATTTAATTTAAATGAGTATGGATATGTCAATATTAACAAGAGATCTTTAATATTTGATTAATGATAAATAGATATTTGCTTTTTACCTTTTTTTTTTTAAAAAAACATGCTTTCAATCCGAAAAATCTTTGTTCATGCATTTTGATGTTGTTTTACTTGAATGATTTTGAATGATTGAGTTTTGAAAGTTTGAAGGTTGAGAGAATTTGAGAGAATTGAAAAATTTAAAGTTTGATGGAAAATAAAGCAAAGGGCAAAATAGTCCAAGAGGGGGGCGGTGGCTAGTAAAAGGGGGCAGTATTTAGTAATTCACTATGATTATATCATTAATGTTTAATAAATTTGTTTATATTTGTGCCTCCAAGTTTGTTTAATTCTCATTGAAGTAGCTAATATCTTTCTTTATTTTCAGAAACTGTGCTTGTACGGCAATGGGAAGTCAATTTACCTGCCAAAGAAGTCCCTCAAGAGTTATCAGAGCCCTCCCTTGGGTATTAAATTTGCAGGGGATGACATGCAAGAAAATGACTGGTTGTCTTTAGTTTAAACAACAGAATTTAGTTAGGATCTTTCTGATTAAGTGGAATAATCTGATTTGATACAAAGGGTCATTTATTTAATCAATTGCATTCGATAGATCATATATGGTCCAAGTTTGCCTGCACGATCATATGTGCTGACTTGCTACGTGGTGCAAACATGTACTGGTGAGGCAGAAAAAATGAATAGTACTTTGTTTGTATTTACCCGTATTGCTTTGCTTCATTATGTGATATCCGTGTATTACATGCATGCTTATGGGCTATTAGGCTAGCTTGCTTCAAAAGTTCATGCCAATGGCCTTGAATTCCAATGGGCAATGGTGCCTCCCTCCCTTGTAAAGTAAGTTGGTCTTGCAGGCCTTGGTTTTCGCCTGACCAATAGCCTTAGACCTTAGGACAGGGTTGCCTCCTATTTGGGAGCTCAGCCTTTGGACCTAAAAGGGTAAAACAGAAAAAGGGTTTAGGTGGATTTCATTGAATCATGTCACTCCATCAAGGCATGTCTGGTCGTACTTACTTAAAAGTTAGGCTGAAAAGTAAATGAAGTTTGATAGACTCACTAGGAAACCAGATTTTCCCTTGCATTTTCAGTATTCTGTTTATGCATTGGATTATGAAAGGTGTGGCTCTTATAATATCTTTCTTTTGATACAGGAAATGCCTTCTCAACATGATTAATGACCTTCCAACAATATTTGAAGCTGTAACTGGTGCTGCCAAGAAACAAACAAAGGAGAATTGGTATCAAATCACAGTAGCAGTCCAGCTCCAAAACGGTAATAAGCAACCTTTTGTGCATGTCAGAAGCTCTTTTACGTTTCTGTTTTCTGATAAGTCCATGTATTTATCATTTCTTATGAACTTTCTTCTATTACTTACCCATGTCAAGAAGTGGTTTCAGTAAATATATTTAAACAGAAAGTCAAGTCATGTGGTTGTGAATTCCAAGTAGTTATTATAATGTTTCCTGCTGTATTGTTGTTCAAGATTAAGTAATTGAAGATTAACTTTGGGCTAAAACTCCATAACTCATTTTATCTGCTGTTTGCTTTGTTCTCATCAGCGGGAATCGCAGTCAAAGTATTCACACCCAGCCAAAGGATGAAGATGAGGGCTTGGATGAGGAAGAGCATGGAGAGACCCTGTGTGGGGCTTGTGGTGAGAACTATGCATCAGATGAATTCTGGATATGTTGTGATGTGTGTAATGAGTGGTTCCATGGGAAGTTTGTGAAGATTACTCCGGCTAGAGCCGAACATATTGAGCATTACAAGTGCCCATCATGCTGCAACAAAGAGAGAGCTCGCCCTTGATATCATGAAAATGCGTTGTCTCTCCTTCTCCCCATTTGTAACTTATCTTAGTGTACTCTACTGTCCTGTTAATAAGTTTATATGCCATTAATGTAGACTAGTTTGGCATGTGAATGATTGCTTTGGTCTTTAAGAAAAACTCAGTTCTAAATGTACTGCTTAATGTGCTTAGTTTATGACAGTTCCGTTGGAGTTCTATTTCATAGGAAATTCTGTTAAAAAAAGTTTAAATCTTCCAAATCTTCCCCAATTCCCATTCCCTCTTAGGTCGTAAGAACTCGAGCCAGGATCGGTCCCATTAAAGAAGTGCCAAATAGAGTCCTAAAACCTTCCTGTTTAACGATCCAAAATGCAGTTTGGATAACGGAAAGTTGAGCGTGAGCAACATGTTGCTTGTTTAAACCAAAACTAACCTTCAAAACAGTGCAGCACCTAGCACACAAAAAAAAAAAAAAAAACCCTGGATTTATCAAAGCATTTTCCAATGATCCAATCCATATATGATATAAAAGAGCAATTAATACCTCTTTCTTGTGCTACATATACCTCTCTCTCTCTTTTGCTACATATATCTCTCCTTTTTACTACATATAGGAACCAAATATCCAAAATCACTACAACACAACTTTGGGCCAAAATTCATACTCAACTTTCGAAAGTAAAAAAGCAACACAATTTTCCCACCAAGTCACACCTCTTCATCACCAGCCAATCCTTCCCCACCAAGCTCCTGATCCTCCTTTGGAATTCCATGATTTGCATCTTCACCACCAAGCTCCAAATCCTCATTTGGTATTGCATGATTTGCATCTTCAGCTCCAGTGGTAAGTCGGCCAATCAAACTACAACATTAAACATATGCAAAATTAATTAGATTACCATTTTTTTTTGAAGTAAAAACACATTCCTGTTGTTGGTACAAAAAGCAATATAATGTACAACACTTAAAACACATTCCCGAAATTGAAGTGGTTGGTACAAAATTTGTTGGATAAGATTTTATATAAAATATATGAAATAAAAAAAAAATTATGATTTTAGAGTTGAAGTGGTGTTCTTCCTCTACTTAATTACTATAACTGAATTCTCCAATAGTGTATTAGTTTTCCTGATAAATTCAATACCATTTATCATTATTAAATCATATACATATCTTAGTGTATTATTATCTTGTTAAATTTCCAATAAAGCAATATAATATACAACACTTAATCAAGCTGCCTTTTACAGTTTTCTCTCTCTCACACTCCTCTCTTCCCACTCTAACTCCCTGACCATTCATTGCCCTAAATGAAATCCAGAGAAAGATTTTTGAGTCAAAACTGCAAAATTTCAAAGAGAAACAGACTTACCTGTAAAACATCACAATGTCTTCATCAGAGAGATCTTCCCAGTCGTCTTTTGTCAGTAGCTCAAGCTCGTCATATTCTTCATACAGCTGACCCATCCAAGGTGTCTGTACCGGCGGCGATTGGGATTTTGGCCATTCCAAAAACCCCTGTCTCTCTAGCTGCAGGATGACTTCATAATTCTTGGTTTCCTCAATATGGAAAGTCATGAGCCTCTTCACCAAATAACCATAATCATGCTGCGTAAAAAGTTAGAATCAGCATTTATATATTCAGTCACTGGGAAGCATTTAAACGAAATCTGAGAATTACCCCAATCTTATCTTCTTTTAGGCTCAAGTCAGCTTTGCCAGTGGGAAGGCTTTCTCCATGGGAACTTGGATGGTCCTTAACACCAGAACCTGTTCTCCCACGAAAACAAACAAAAACAGAGGAAAGTTTTCAAAAAATCATCACCCCCAATCATATGATTGAATGAATTAATTATAAAAAAAGAACAAGAGATACAAAGAACCCATTATTTTCTTACCCTGATCATGATGGTCCTTAACACCTGAACCTGTTCTCCCATGAAAACAAACAAAAACAGAGGAAAGTTTTCAAAAAATCATCACCCCCAATCATAAGATTGAATGAATTAATTATAAAAAACGAACAAGAGATACAAAGAACCCATTATTTTACCCATTATTTTCTTACCCTGATCATGAATTTTTAACCCAGTTTCAAGTCCTCCAAGTTCCATTCCCAGTTTTTAGAGTTGTAATTGAATCTCTTGACTCTCATTTTTCGTCAGCCCCCCATCTTCTTCCCACCTCTGAAGAAACTCAATCAGTATATATATCACAAGGTAAGTATCTGGGTGAGGGTTTGATTCCCCATTCTTGCAACGTTCTGCAAAGGAACAAACAATCAAATTATTAAAATATAAAATTTGAAGAACCTATAAAGCTTAAGCCTTCCTCATTAGCCCATTAAGAAAAAGAAAGAAAAAGAAAAATCTATAAGAAAAAAAAGAAAAGAAAAATCGTTCTTGTTCATGGAGTTAAGTGCTTACCCTGTTTGGAGTCCATGTACACAGCTAATTCTCAGTAACTCTTCAGAGGAATTAGAAAAGCAATTCTAAAGAGGAACTAAAAGGAAGTAGAATTTTTAAGGAGAAACTAAAAGGAAGTTGAATTTTTAAGGGAATTATAAGAAACTGAGTTGTTGAAAAAGCAGAGCAACGAGCTGATGAGAGGAGGGAAAGAGAGGAATTGAAATGTTTATTTAGAGGTTGGGATCTTGATTTGCTACGGTAAATCTACGGTAAACCCGCTCGATTCTTGATTCGCTGCGGCAGGGTGCACTGTGCAGCTGCAGGCACATAAACGGCAACGTATTAGTAGATAGTAAATTTATAAATTAAAATTATACGTATGGTAAAATATTATACTCCTACGTATTTAGGAATACAACGCTGGCTTTCAATTTATTTGTGATATTTATTATTCCCAGGAAAATCTGTGAAGCTCTTGAAGATTTCAAATCAACCTAGTAGGTGATGGAAATTAAACACCCATTTGGATGAAACTGATAACACTTTAGTCCGACATGGACTCGATTATTACCTCTGCACTCGAAGAAATCTGCTCCCACGGCCAAGGAGGAATTTCTCTTTCCTCTCTCTGCTCCAGGCTCAGTGTATCTCCTCCTCTCAAGCCGTCCCTTTGGAAGAACCTCCTTCCCATCCCCGCTCTTCGGTTCAAGGCACGAACTGCCGAGTTTCTTAGCCCTAGCGATGACTCAATTCAATGCGTTGAAGATGCTGAGAAACTCGAGATTAAAATCTTGGCCGATGAAAAGCTTAGAAATAATTTTGTTGGACTATACGATGAAAATGTACAAATTTCCTCGCAGCAACGTCGCACTCTCGAGAGGCTCGCTATTGCTAGGTTTGGTTTCCTTGATTATCTCAATTTTCTACTTTGAACTTTTGTAATGGAAAATTTTGACAATGGCATGAGTTTATTTACTTCTTGCTGTTGTATTTAAATTGTGTAGCTGAACTAATAATTTATGCAAATTATTCATCATGGAGGAGTTTGAAATTCAGTGCATTGCCTCTCCATACACACATTTTGATAATTAGCCATCTTATGCATAGGTGATTGTTTTTACTGTTAAAATTTGAAGGAATTCGTCCATTTATTTTACCGAAGTCTGTTCTTATATGATTTTTGGGTTTGGGTATATACAGCATTAGAAATTTGAGCATTAGAAATTTGACTTAGAGGTGAAGGTGGTAACTGCTGGTAACTCACATAGGGACATACAAATTTACATGTTATGATATGAACACCACAAATTGTTATTGATTAGGCTTTAAAGATGTTACGCTTAGAGAGCAAGAGTGGTAGGCTAACAGATGGCACTTGCAGAACAAATGGAGTGACACAAAGTCAGCTTGCCAAGGAATTTGGAATTGAAGGGAAGAACTTCTTTTATATATTGAAGAATCTTGAGTGCAGAGGATTGATTGTCAAACAACCAGCAGTTGTTAGGAAGAAAGAACCTTGCATTGAAGGGGAATCCAAAAATAGTTCACCCGTGACCACCAATTTGATATACTTATACCGGTATGCAAAGCGTTTGGGCTCTCAACAGAGATTTGAGATTAACAAAGAAGAAGAAACCGTGGAAAGTCTTGGGTATGAGGATGAAAATGTTCCAGACAAAGATGGTGTTGCTTCAGAGAATGTTAAAGAGAATGTTCTGGTGAATGATTATTTACCAGCAATGAAAGCTGTTTGTGATAAACTTGAAGAAGCCAATGGAAAGGTCAATTATATTCAGCAGTTGTTAGTTCATGGATTTGATTTCATGCTATTATGCTGATTTTTTTTCCTGTTGAAGGTTCTGGTTGTCTCAGATATCAAACGAGACCTTGGTTATACAAGATCCTCTGGCCACAAAGCCTGGAGAAATGTAAGACTGCTATCTTCTCTTTTTCTCTCTTCTCTCCTCCCTTTTAAAAGGGGGGAAGGTGTGTGTGTGTGTGTATTTTGTTTTTTTTTTTTTGGGGGGGGGGTGATGGTAATTTTTGTCTAGTTCAAACAGTGCTTCTCTTTTATTTATTAATATTTATTTTTTTGGATTTGTCTTCCCAGATACATCGTAGGTTAAAAGATGCTGGTCTTGTTGAGGATTTCCATGCTGTTGTGAATGAAAAGGTGATGTAAACATATAGCTCTATTTCATGCTCTTGCAAGACTTAAGGTTTACTGTTTTTTCTTTAACTCTGGATAAAAGTTCCAAAAAAAGAGTAGTGCTGATTTGTTTACACAGATTTTCTGGCAAACTTGTCTTCCTCTTTTTATTTTCTTTGCTAAAATTGTTTATATATATGTATACCTCCAAGTTGTACTCAATTGGGCTAATCTAAGTTTCAAATCTAAATTACGGTTAGGTGGTTAAATGAATCCTTTGGCTCTATTAAGGTAAGGAGTTACTGAATCCTTCTTTATGCAACTCTGTGCTAGTTTTGTTCTATTTTCTTATTCTTGTTTATATGTTCCCTAATCTAACTGATATTCAGTAACTGTTGATTGATTGGTAGATTTTAATCATTCTTGTAAATTACTAAGTACATAATAATGTATGTGAACAATGCAAGACATCTTTTATGAAGAATAATTTGTAACACAAAATGTAAGATCACCTTGAAGGAACTATTTCTTGCCTTTGGTCATACTTTCTAGGCATATATTGCTAATGCATGTACCTCATCATGTGTACCTTATAAGATAATTCAAAAGCATTATAGATTACATTATATGAACGCCATTCTGTCTGCTTCTGCAAAATTAAGTGCTAGTTTATGTTTTAATATGTTTCAATTTTCTTCAGGTTGAGCTTTGCCTACGGTCGGTGAAGAGGTTTTCTGAAAAGAATTTTGATCTGAAAATTCTTGGATTTGATGATCAACTTAACAAAGGACAACAGCTGAAGTTTGGAAGAACACTTCCAAATGTTGACCAGATCGTAGAGCTTCCTATTGATACTCAAATTTATGATATTGTTGATGCTGAAGGATCTGAAGGTTTGCCTGTTATGACGGTATGTGCATATAAATTTTTGACTTGTCTATAAATGGTGTTGATCTTAATGGTTAAAACCTGTGTTTTTGAGAGGCAGTTCCTCAATAATATGTTGTAAACTAAGGATTGAATCTTCAAATGTGAACAATGCTTCTAGGAATTTACTTATCACGCTTTAATAAAGATGATTCCAGAATTTGGATTTACATGCATGCTGTTTATGGAGTAAAAAGAGCATGAGCTTGTAGTTATTTAATCAGTCTTAGCAATTCTTAGAACTTGTTCCTGTTACTGCCTTAGTTAAAGACATTCACTTGAATTTATGGTTGTCGTATTAAGACTCTTTCTTTCATCAGGGTGGTGATATTGATCCATTCCAGCATTACACTCAATCTAATTGTTGTATTGTCATCTTCAGTGCTTAATCAATGATTGAGTTTCTTAAAAGTCCTTGTGGCTAGTCCTCTACCAGTTCTTTGTCGAAGAGAAGTAAAAAATGAATTATGGTCTCTCAAACCTGCTCAATCTTAAAATGCTTGCTGATTTTAATGTGCTATACTGTAACTGGTAGACAGCAGTAATTGTCCTTTTTGTAGGTATATCAGGTTTTGTTTATGCTGCTTTTAATGCTTTAATAATTTAATGTAAATTTTTTTTATAGTTTTATACTTTCTGTTTATAAATATTTATTTATAGGCTGTAACTTTGTATGTTCATATCTGGCATGAACAGGTATGTGAGAAGCTTGGAATTGATAAGAAAAGGAGCTATCCTCGATTTTTTAACATGTTCTCCAAGTTTGGGATGCACCATCAAGCTGAAAGCCATAAAAAGACTACAGCATATCGAGTTTGGACATCTGGGAATTCTAATCCTAAATCATGTAATGCTTTTTTGATTAAATCAAAAAATGCCAATGATGAAAATGAGACATGTAATCCTAATGTTGGCAGCTCAGAAGTTCCTAATGGATCTAACCAGAACTTTCTAGAGTATGATCTTTCAACTTCTGCAGGCAACTCTACTCCTTTGAAAATTGATATTGTGGAAAATGATCCTGAAGTTTCTTGTGGCTCCCATGGAGAAACTAACCGTATTGTTGTATATTCTGACAACATGCAAGAGTTCCCCACTGAACAAAGTAATAATCCCCTGGATTCAGAACTTAGATTAGTGAGTACAGAAAGTGAAATACGTGCTCCTCCACCAGAACCAACACAACTTGCATTGTTAAAGCCTTCTGATTCTGCTTCATGTCAGACATATTCCTGTCAAGTTCAGACTGCTGATGCTGCTAGAAGGGAGCAGAGGATACTTGAACGTTTACAGGTATTTTAGTTTTTGCCGAACACTTGAATGAAGGCTTATTCTGGGACAATAATGTTTCCCATCCTTATATCAACAATTCAAGAGATGCAGATATTTATTCTGGTTTCTCTTGCAGGATGAGAAGTTCATCTTAAGACCTGAATTGTATCGATGGCTTGTAGAACTTGAGAAGGACAAAAGCACTAAATTAGATAGGAAGACAGTTGATCGATTATTAAAAAAGCTTCAGCAACAAGGACACTGCAAATGTATGAACATTAATGTTCCTGTTGTCACAAACTGTGGGCGAAGCCGTATTACTCAGGTTGTTCTGCACCCATCTGTTGAAAGCTTACATCCAGAGTTGCTGGGGGGGATTCATGACAGATTGAGATCATTTGAAATGCAAATCCGTAGCCATGGGTCATCTAAGTTGAAAAAGGATGACTCGGTTCCTGTATTAGATGGTGTTCAGAGAACTCAGAACCATACAGTTTCAGATGCCAAAGCTGCTAAATCAGAAGCCATGCGTGCTAATGGTTTTGTTTTGGCAAAAATGGTACGGTCAAAGCTGCTACATGGGTTTTTGTGGGGTTTCTTGAGTAGTTCTAATGGTTGGGATGATGCTTTTTCACTTGAGAAACATCTCAATGATCAAAGAAATCTTCATGGCTCATGCATTTTATTTTCTTTAGAAGCAGCCATTAAGGCCATTCCACTTGAACTTTTCTCGCAAATTGTGGGATCCACGCTAAAGTTTGATGATATGATTGAGAAGTGTAAGAAAGGCTTTTGTCTTTCTGATCTTCCCATTCAAGAGTATAAGCTTCTAATGGATACACAGGCAACTGGAAGGCTTTCATTACTCATTGACATCCTTCGGCGCTTGAAGGTACATCTATATGGCCAATTTTTCATTAAAATGGAAAAGACCTGTTGATTGGTCTATTTCTTGATAATTATAAAAGTTGATTCAGTTCAGATTCGTTTTTGATTAATTTCTTTCTATGCTCCTGCATCATATATTACTCTTGTTTTGGCTTATAATTTAATTGATGATATAGTTGATTCGCCTGGTACCGGATGAAAGTTCAGACAACAGAGTGAAGGTAGCACATGCCAATTTGACTCATGCTATGGAGCTCAAACCTTATATAGAGGAACCATTGTCAGTGATTAGCACATCTACTTTTAGATCTCTTGATCTTCGCCCAAGAATCAGGCATGACTTTATCTTGTCAAATAGAGAAGCAGTTGATGACTACTGGAAAACTTTGGAATATTGTTATGCAGCTGCTGATCCAAGGGCTGCCTTGCATGCTTTCCCTGGATCTGCTGTTCATGAGGTAGCACTATACAGATATGAATAGACTAAAAATTCATGGCACATGTGTGGTTAATAATTGATAAAATAAAGAAAAGAATTCATATTTTAAAACTTTAGTTGTAAGAAGAGATAATGACAATAGGAGATATTGGCTGTTGAAGCAAAATTGAGAAGGCAGAGAATGTGGTAGAGATTCTTACCAAATTAGATTGGATTCCAACCATTTTTAAATTTACAATCATCATTGATATTACCAAGTAGGTCTGAGATTATGTTATGCTGTCACTATAGGTATCAACTTGTTTGTATAAATTTTTGTGGATGATTTAATATTTAACCTTTATAAGCTTAATTAAATTGATCGCATGGGCTATAAACCTCAGGTTTTATTTATTTATGCATTTCCTTGTAACATATTGCTTGCATCTAAATTCACTGCAAAAGCCTTTTATGTAAACTAAAATGTAAAAGCTCTCTCAAAAATGCTGGTTATTGCAGGTTTTCCTTAACCGGTCATGGGCCTCAGTTCGAGTTATGACAGCTGAGCAGCGTGCTGAACTCCTAAAGAGAATTGTGAAGGATAATTTAAATGAAAAACTTTCATATAAACACTGCAGAAAGATTGCCAATGATCTTGATCTGACCTTAGAGCAGGTTAGATTGTATACTAAGTTATTTAATTCTCTTCTCTTCTCCTGTGACCAATCAGTTGCAACATTTTTGCTTTAAACATAATCATTTTCTATATATCTGTTGTCACTTTTCTTTTGCCTTTAATTTTCCTTTTATCTCTCCACTTCTGTTTTGGTTGGACTGATATATTGTGCCTTTTGAGTTCTATTTATAGGTGCTTCGTGTGTATTATGATAAGCACCAAAAACGCCTTAATAGATTTCGGGGTGTTCCAAATAGCATTGAGGAGCATCAAGTAGAAAGAAACAAACAGTCATCTGCTCGGAAAAGAAAGAGATCTTCAAAGGTGAAATCAGCAGAGAGTACAAGGGTTGATGCAAGAACCATAGAATTGGATGAACAGGAAATTGCTACACCACCTGTTGGCAGTGATGGATACACTATGGAACAACATGGTGCTTTGACTTCTTCAGTAGGACCTGCTGTCTCACAAACACACCAGGAAGCTGATAATGTTGAAGCTGTGAGTAAGGCAGGAACACTTGAAGAAGATGAGGAATGTTATTCCTTAATTACCCAGTATGCCTTTCCAAAATTGAAGCCAACACGTACAAAAAGGTTCTCATGGACAGATGGAGCAGACAGGTACAAAGTTGCAATATATCTGTGGTTTACAACTTGAGTTGAAAGTGGAGTTAGGAAGGATGGTCAATTTGGTCCACGTGTACTTATCTCTAACTAATTATGCTTGCATAGCAGGGATTCAGTGAACATAGAAAATAGTTGGATACCTACATGATTGGGAGAATTTCAGGATGTTTCGAATTTTATTTGCTGCTTCTTTTTAACAATTTTTTACGTGCAGTTGATGGTTGTCTGTTTTCTATCTGCTATAATTTATGATAGATATAAAGTCTTGTGACTCTGAGAAGAGGAAGATGTTAACAGTATATTCTGTTATTTGCTTACGTTGAATCATTGTTCTTTGTGTTTCACCCAAAATTTTTATTGCAGGGAATTGGTGATGCGGTATGCAAGATATCGTGCTGCTCTGGGGGCAAAATTTCATCGTGTAGATTGGACTTCTATTGATGGCCTCCCGGCACCTCCTCGTGCTTGTGCAAGAAGAATTACATTCCTAAAAAGAAATGCAAAATTTAGGAAAGCATTAATGAAACTATGCAATATGCTTAGTGAACGGTATGTGATGCATCTTGAGAGAAACCAAAATAGGTCATTGAATAATAGTGATTGCAGACTTCTTGTCCGATCTTCTTCAGTTGGATTCTCCAATGGCATTGAGCATGGTGAAGATGAAGGCTTTGAGGAAGAAAGATGGGATGATTTTGATGACAGAAAGATAAAAAGGGCTTTGGAGGATGCTCTACGGTTTAAACAGATAGTTAAACTGGAGGCCTCTAAAAGGGCTGGATCTATATCTGCTGAGTGGTCAAATATAAACATGAACTCGGAGGATGTAAGTTCTTGACCCACCTCTTATGTCTATATTTATTAGTACTCTCAAGCTTTCTTAATATTTATCGAATTGCAGTTGAAAATGGTTTTTATTGATTTTCGTTAGCAGGAAGTGTTCCCCAATAATTGGTAGATTGTAATTATCTTGATTTTTAAGTACTTTTGGAAGCTGGAATCTGAATTTATTCTGTTCTGTTTCTTTTTCTCCCTGGCAGAATTTACAGGGGCCTGAAATTGATTCACCTTCTACCCAAGGTGAGGATATGGGCAGGCCTGGTGCTGGACGTAAAGGCTCTAGTCAAAGCTCAAGAAACCATCGCTTTCATCAAAAGTTAGTTAAGCTTTGGAATGTAGGAAATGGTGCTGGCAGACAAGTACATGACTCTTTGGCTGTTTCTAATGCTGTTGAACTATTTAAGCTTGTATTTTTGAGCACATCTACAGCACCACCATTTCCAAATTTGCTAGCAGAAACTTTGCGGCGTTATTCAGAACATGATCTTTTTGCAGGATTTAGCTATCTTCGGGATAGAAAAATCATGGTAAATAGCAGTATTCTCTTTCTATGTTTTTAAGTTATTTGAATGATGCAATTTGCATGGGGAGTGTTACTGTTTCTGGACTTTAGGTGAAAGTGTGATATATCTACTTCTCATGGGATAAGATGCATAAGGATGAAATGCAGAACTGCACTCACCAATTCTAAGATTACTTTTCTTTTCAGTTTTCATGAGGTGGAAGAATACCATGTATTGTTAAGTCACATTTTGCTGTTTAACTATATAGGGGCATACAATCATATGTTTCCCTTAGCCCAAGCAGTAAAGCTAGTGGGCAGGGCTGGGGCGGGTTGCAGTTCTTTTATCTTCTTGACCAAGTAAAAGGGCATCATGTTGGTGTCCTATTTCTGGACTACTTGTCTTTTTCGGCAGCTCTGGTGTTAATGTTTTAACTTTTTAATTTTGCTTTATATAATGTCAATGTCTTCTTTTCACATTACCAAATCATCTCAGCTGACTTTGCTTGCCTTACCTCTACTTGGTGCCCACCATCCAGCTTCTTTGAGCTCCATTATTTCTTCTCTCCTATTTTCTCAGTGCTAGTACCCCAATTTCTTCCTTCTGTTTACCCTGTTTTGAATTCAGACTCTGAATTGCTTCAACTTTTGGCAGATTGGTGGCACTTGCGGTCAACCTTTTGTACTTTCTCAACAGTTCCTGCACAGTATATCTAAATCTCCATTTCCTCGCAATACAGGAAAGAGGGCAGCTAATTTTTCTGCCTGGCTTCACGAAAGAAAAAATGATCTTATGGAAGGGGGAATGAATCTTACTGAAGATTTGCAATGTGGTGATATTTTCCACTTATTTTCTCTTGTTTCTTCCGGTGAACTTTCTGTTTTCCCATGCTTGCCAGATGAAGGTATTGGTGAAGCTGAAGACCTGAGAAGCTTAAAACGTAGAGCTGAGGATAATGAATTGTGTGATGCTGATAAGGCTAAGAAATTAAAATCCATTGCTGAAGGTGAGTTTGTTTCGAGACGAGAAAAGGGTTTTCCCGGTATCATGGTATCCGTGTATAGCACAATGGTTTCCGCATCTAATGCTTTAGAATTGTTCAAGGATGGAACTTGCACCCTTGATCATGTAAATGATGAAAGCCTCAGTCAGAAGGTTAACAGGTGTTCAACTAATTCTGACTATATGAAGGAAATGCTTGAGTTTGGAAATAATGTCACCATAGCCTCAAAGTCGAAAGTGTCACCTTGGGATGCTATGGCTAGTTACTCTGAACATCTGCTGTCAAATCCATCTTATGAAGAAGGCAGTCACTTTGATCCTGAGATCATCAAGGCTGTTCATGCTGAAATTCAGAAGGCTGGTGACCAAGGTTTGGGCATAGAAGACGTTTATAACCATATCAAAGTGCCAGGTAGCTTTTTTCTGGTTGTTTATGGATGCATTTGTACTTGCTTTCCTCTTCATATTTGGGAAAAAAGTATATTTGAATGTAATTTCCTGTTTGTTGAGTATTTTAAGATGTTCTTCTACAGGAGGAATGACGCCTGAAATTATCATTGATACGCTCCAAGCATTTGGAAGAGCTTTTAAGGTTGTTGTAATTTACAATTTGAAATATTCATTCTGTCAAATATGGAATATTTATCTCCAATATATTCCCATTTCCCATTGACCTTTTTTCCAACGGTGCAAGGTAGGAGTTATTTTGTAAAGGTAATTTATTTATAGTCATACTCTAGCAAAGACACTAGAAAAGGTTAAAACAAAAACTTTCAGCAATTCTTTTTGGAAAGCAGTTTGGGTGAGAAGTGCATGGCTTCGTAGTTTCTGCTTTGTTATCAAAGTTTACTTTTAATTACCAAACTGTTGTGCACTGACATGGTGATGGTTTCCATACAGGTTAATGCTTATGACTCTGTCCGTGTTGTTGATGCTTTATACCATTCCAAGTATTTTCTTGCCTCTAGTTCTTGCTTCCATCGGGACCTGAGACCATCTTCATCATTAGCATCCCAAGGAAAGGATGGTGGCAACTTTATTCTTCAGCAAGAAAGTGTGGGTCTTGATACTGCTAATTTATCAGGAAGTGTAACAGCTGGTGATGTGCACAAAGTTACTATTCTTAATCTTCCTGAAGAGCATGCTTTACCTTCAAACAAAGTTCCTAGTAGCAATGTGAATGAAAGCTGCATGGGAGGTGAAGTTTCATTAGATGGTGATAATGAGGGTGCAATTAATAAGCCTTCGTCATGTGAACCATTGGTGCCTATATTGCCTTGGGTAAATGCAGATGGAACCATCAACCAGATGGTCTACAATGGACTTATACGCCGTGTTCTTGGTACTGTGATGCAAAACCCTGGGATGTTAGAGGTACAGACTTTTCTGCCGGCAATTCTACTGATAAAATTTTATGATTTTTTTTAAAACAATGACTAAACATGAATTTCCAAATCCAACTTTCAACTTCAAGTGATATGACTGACTTCTAGAACTTTTAGTTTCAGTAATAAGGGGAATGTGATGGTCTTTCAAATGCAAGTAATGAACAAGAATTTCTTAATTTAAACTGATAGGACCGGCTTTTTACGACTTTTAATTTACTAAAAGGGGATTTTTTTTCAAAAAAAAAAATTAGTGTTTTACACATGGCATGAATTGTGTATGAACTAGGGAACCTTTTGCTAGTAACATATATCTGTTTTGTTTGGGATGAGTTTTGAAAAGTTTTTGGACTCAACTTTATTACTTCTCTAGATTGAAAAACTGAACCAAATTGACCTTTAGCAGTTTTGTTCAGTAAGGCGTTACTCTTTTATGTGGAATTTGGAAAGGGCTTTCAATTCGTAATGATTCTTGTGAGCTGACCTTTTCGGATTCTTTAAACCAATTTAAATTGTAGACTAGGTGAACTTATTATTTAGGTAAAGTTAGCATGTCAATGAATGATGTCCATATGGATTAATTCAGACATTATATAACAAAACTTGGAACTCAAACTGAAGCAAATGGTTTTTCTCATTGTTGAATTGAAGCCATTACAAATATTAAGATTTAAATATTCATTTTTTTTTAAAATAAACTATATTTTTTTCACACCTGTCCTTGTGGGTGCTTTGCCCAGGGCTCTGCGTATGACTTTTCTTCTGTTGATAGTGATGGTGGTTTGGCATGAAGATAGTTTATGCCAAGGTGGAAATGTTGAATTAATGTGTTTTTATCATATGCCTTTCTGACCTTTTTTTTCTCCTTCCATCATTGCATCAGGAGGATATCATCTGCCAAATGGATGTATTAAACCCGCAGGTAAGCTGTTGTAGTTTCCTTTTCTCGAGGGTGAAGATGTATGCTTGTAGCAATATTAGGGTTGAATGTCTTGTGTTAACCTTGATGGCTGATGGCTAAGATAGGCAAATGCTTAATATATAATATCTTCATATAATATATGCCGTAGGCATTAAAAATGATTTCCACAGCTGGATCTGATCTTTTTTTTTCCTGCCTTTAGCTCGCAATTGTGGATGATAAGAACTTGGTAGTCCCAACACATTAGCAATTTTTTTCCCTTGCTAGATAAGTTACAAAGCCATGGTCTCACTGAAGTGTAGGATTGTAGGGGGAAAAGTATTGCCCCCAAACACAACCCTCCGCCACTCTCCTCCCCGACCCTTGACTCAATGCACTCAAAGGAAAGGAGTGAAAGAAAACATAATGAGAAGCTAGTAAAAGTTTATAGATACATAAATTGCATTCATTCATCTGTCAAAGGTGGAATGAGTCCACCATTTCTGTATGCTTATTGATAATTTATGCCTCACTGATATGCTAATATACGGATACACAGACCTAGTCTTTTGTGAATTCGCTCTGATTTACACCTCAAAACTTTGTGCAGAACTGTAGAAAGTTGCTGGAATTGATGATATTGGATCGACACCTCATAGTAAAGAAGATGGTTCAAGCGACGGGTAGTGGTCCTCCTGCCCTTCTGGCAACCCTTCTCGGGAGTAGCTACCGAAAACCAAAGTTTGTATCCCTCAATCATTACTTCGCAAATCCCACAAGTACATTTATGTTGTAGGAATGCTGTTTGTCTGTATAAATGTATGGTGTATATATATGTAGTGTTTATGTTTAGGTCCAGAATGCACAGTTAGAAGATGCAATTTTTTGATTGCTTGTCATGATGTCATCCCATTGAAAGCAGCTGGTATACTAAACAATACTGAACAGAAGTAACTCATCATTAATGTAACAGTAATTTTATTTTTTGCACCAATGTAACAGTAATTTATAAAATTGTATAGCTGATTGCAATGATTTGGTGTCATGTCAGCTGGGAATTTGTCTACAACTATTTTTCGCCTCATTCACATTACTAGTTAGAATTTAAGATTTTTTTTACCGCACCTAAAAAAAAAAAAAGGAGAAGAAACAAATTTAGGAACACTAGACACCCATTGTATGAAAAAATGATTATCTTCATATTGTCATTGAAAATTTTGAAAAATCACATGAATCTTGTCGAAAAAAAAAATGTCTCACTCACAATCACAACAAAATTTACATGAATGAATGAATGAAAAGACAATTATACTTTCTTTTTCTCAGTTTGGTAAAGCTTGAAGAGACATCCATGCAAAAGTTCCTAAAAAAACGACCAGCCTGTACTAGAAAATCTTGTGTTTTATAGATTGTTAGACGGACATAAAAAAAACACAGTACTTTCGTTTTTGCCGTTAGTCCTGAATCTAAACCAAAGCCATATGTCTTTGACTTCTAACTTCAATATTTCTTCCATTCCCACACGTGTGCCACGCCCTCTTCTCTTTTGCTGACGTGTACGGTCCGGATTATCTCCTCTTCGCACTTATTTTCTTTTCTCTCTCTACAAAAATCTCCTGCAAATTGCAATTGCAAATTTCATTTCATTTCCCTTTTAAAAAAATAAAAAAGAATAAAGAAAATCGAAATTCTAATTCCACCATGGATTAGGATTTGAAGAACCCATAAAAATAAAATCGAAATCACCCAAAAAAGGAAAGGGGAGGGCATGGCTGAAACTGCATCTTCTTCACCCTCTTCTTCGAAACCTATTCAGTCGCCAAATCCTATGATGATGGACCCTTCTTCATCAACAACGACGGCACCAACACCGTCATCATCGGCGGCGACTAATATTAATCCAGCGGCAACTCCACCGCCTACGGCTGCGACGACGACGACACCGCAACCCGCAGCGAATACCTCAATTCTACCTCAAAACAATCACCCTTCTCCTCAAATCCCTCCCCCTTCTCCTTCCATTGACCCTTCACTGCAAAATCCACAGCAAAATTTACAACAACAACAAATCTCGCAAATTTCATCTCCACCTCTCCCGCCTCTTCCCCAGCAACAGCAGCAGCAGCAGCAACAACAACTTTTGCAGCAACAACAAACGCAACAAAATGTCGCAGCTTTGTCGAATTTTCAAATCCAACAATCCCTTCAAAGATCCCCATCCATTTCACGCCTTAACCAACTCCAACAACAACAGCAACAACAAAGCCAGCAGCAGCAGCAGCAACAACAACAGCAGCAACAGTCTCCATATGGCAACGTCTTAAGACAACAAGCAGGGTTATATGGGCAAATGAATTTTGGTGGGTCAGCTTCAATTCAAGCAAACCAGCAACAAAACCAGCAGAATCAACAGATGGGAAATCCCAATTTATCAAGGTCGGGTTTAATTGGGCAGAGTGGTCATTTGCCGATGCTCAGTGGTGCTGCTGCAGCTGCTGCCGCTCAGTTTAGTTTGCAGTCTCATATTTTATCTTCGGTATGAATCTTTTTGGATGCCATTTTGGGGAAAATTTTGATATTCTAGCTTTTAAAGGCATTTCGTTTTGTGGATTTTAGCATGTAGAAGTATAAATATGGATGAATTTGTTGATTTTTTTTGGGCTTGAATGTGTGATGTTCAAAAGTATGTAAACTGCATTTGAAGTTTGGATGAGTTGTTGATGCACAGTTGTTGCTTGCTTTTATGATTGGTTTTTTTTTTTTTTTTTTTTTAAATATTATCCGATATTTTGGACGCAAGATT
Source organism: Corchorus capsularis (assembly GCA_001974805.1). Taxonomy (NCBI): domain Eukaryota; kingdom Viridiplantae; phylum Streptophyta; class Magnoliopsida; order Malvales; family Malvaceae; genus Corchorus; species Corchorus capsularis. The sequence continues at coordinate 22,541 of AWWV01011781.1, read as the reverse complement.
TTTGTACTTGCTGCTTATAGTTACTTAAAGAATTACGTTATAGCAAGCCCAGGATTCTGTTTCAGTGTAACTGAGTGTATTTAAGGCGATAAATGGTGAAGGTGCAATCTGCAATTTTTAAGTGTTCTTTTTCCATTCTGCATTGTGCCTTTTGGGGGTGGTGGTTTGAAGGGAATTGTGTGCTTGTTTTGGTAAGTAATTTAAGTAAGTCAAAAGCTGTACTTGAGATCTTACTGTCAGCTAAAGTTGGAACTTCTTAATGATTGATGATGTTTCTATTTGTTTCCCAAAGTTAATCTTTTCCTAGTTGATGCTTACTGTTGGTCAGTGTGTTGATAAGTCAAGTAACATTGGTGTTTATGAATTCATTCCTTGCTTTTGAACGTAAAAGTTCCATCTTTTATACTCCCTAAGTACTTTGGAGTTTCTGAAGGATATATTTTTTCTCATATGCTTTTGGGCCATTTAATCATGCTTTAACTTTTAACCATGTAAAAGTTATATATAACATTGTCTTGAGATGGGGCCTGATAGATGAGACTTCTAACTTATTTCATGTCTTTACATAGAAGTTGTTATTTTTGTATAAAAACATTTGATGTTTGTGATGTAGCCGAGGCAGAAAGCTGGCTTGCAAGGGTCTCAATTTCATGCGGGTAACCCTACTGGGCAATCTTTGCAAGGGATGCAGGCAATGGGGATGATGAATTTGAGCTCACAATTAAGGGCTAATGGAGCTCTGTATGCTCAACAGCGGATGACTGCAGGACAGATGAGGCAGCAGTTATCACAACAAACTCAACTAACATCTCCTCAGGTATTGCTTCTCCTGTGATGCTGTATTGGGAATAGATTCAAGTTTTACCTATGGCGTGCTATCTTAGGTCCATTATTTAAACTAAAATAAAACCAAAAATGTTATTTTATCCCTTCAATTGGTTTTATTTTTTAACCTGTTTTTATAGGCCATTGTCACCATTGATGAAAATTTTCTGTGGGTGGGCAATATTTAGGAGGTTTTGAGTGGTTTTACTGCATGTCTTCAAATTAATTTATGTGCATGATCTCTGTATGTAACATCCTCTGCAAACTGCAGGTCCAGAGCTTACCAAGAACATCTCAGGCATTTATGAACCCTCAGTTATCAGGCTTGGCTCAGAATGGACAAGCGGGTATGATACAGAACTCTCTCCTGCAGCAGCAGTGGTTGAAGCAGATGCCGTCAATGTCTGGTCCAGGCTCACCTTCATTCCGCCTTCAGAGGTCACAGGCCCTGTTGCAGCAGCAACTGGCTTCTTCTTCTCCTCAGTTGCACCAAAATTTGGGCTTGAACCCTCAACAATTGTCTCAGTTGGTACAACAGCAGTCACAGATGGGACATCCTCAAATGCAGCAGGCACAACAACAACATCAGCAGCAGCAGCAGCCACAACAACAGCAGCAGCAACAGCAGCAGCTACAACAACAACCTCAACAACAATTACAACCACAACAATCACCTTTGCATCAATCTCCACAGCAGCAGTCTCCAAGGATGCCAGGACCTGCAGGCCAAAAGTCTCTGAGTTTGACAGGATCACAGCCCGATGCAACTGCCTCTGGTACAACCACACCCGGGGGAAGTTCAAGCCAAGGAACTGAGGCAACCAATCAACTTCTTGGAAAGAGAAAAATACAGGATCTGGTTTCACAGGTTTGTGTTGCTTTTAAATGTGTCTTTCGTTCTTCTTCTGTTAGTTTCCTCCAGTTTCCTTCTTTTGTGATTAATAGTGGTATTTATCTTTTGGCTCTGCTCAGGTTGATTCACAAGGAAAGCTGGAGCCAGAAGTTGAAGATCTACTTCTGGAGATTGCTGATGACTTCATAGACTCTGTAAGGCTTCGTTAAGCTAGAATGCGTCTTCTTTAAAACCTTTGCATTTTCATATTTCCTTTCTATGTCAAGGTTGGTCAGTATGTGCAATGCACCACTCAAGTTCTTTAATTTCTAGTGTTATTTAACCACTAACTATAATATAACAATGTCAGAGGCTAAGCTATTATACATCGAGATATAGTTAGATTAGGGTACTGTTTATGTCAAATATGGCTTGAATATTGTAGAATACTATGTGAAATTCTTCCTGCAATATTCTGTGCTTAGCCTGAAGAGATCTTAGCTTCTTGGTTTCCAACTAACATTGTTTCAATTCTTTTCAGGTGACTACATTTGCATGCAGTCTGGCGAAGCATAGGAAATCATCAACATTAGAGTCCAAGGATCTCTTACTACACTTAGGTTTGTGCTGCACTATTTCGCATCTCTTTGGAATATATATTGATATGAGGATTCAATAGATTTTCAAATTTTGCTTTAATTTGTTATCCTATGGACTATGGGGTGAAATTCAGGAATGGTCTACCTTGTTCTTCTTGCTTTAATTTTTAAGTGAAAATAATGGAGCTGTGATGAATGTTGTACATGGTATTCTGTGCAGAGAAAAACTGGCATTTGACTATTCCGGGATTTTCAAGCGAAGAGCATAACCAAACAAGACCTGTAAGGATTCTGTTTATCGTTTCTCAGTCAATGCACAAAATGTCTTAGAATCTTGATTTATGTGTATACAAAACTCAAGTTCCCTTTTAAGATTGAATTTTTGATTATTTTGGAAATCTTAGCTCAGCACATATCCATTGTAGTCAAAAACTATTTTATCAATTTTAAGCTTCGATATTTTACATTTTACTGTGGCCATTCAAGTGAACCATTTTTAGCTGAATTCTCTCTAGCAATTACGGTGATGTTATTAGCATAAGTGCCTTTCATGGAAATCATTCATTATTTGCAACATATGAAACTAGGATTTATGATTTTGATTCCTGATTTTAAAAATGCAGTTATCAAGTGATCTACACAAGAAGCGTCTTGATATGGTGAGTTAAATTTTCAGCACAATAATGTAATCTATATCCTACTCTCCTAAATCTCCTAAAGCATTAAAACTTTTCCTTTTATGCAAATTACTTGATTAGATACGGGCACTGATGGATTCATCACAACCTGAAGCAAATGCAAACCATCCTAAAGAAATCATAAGACAAGGGATTGGCAACCCGGTTAGTGCTAACCATTTGATGAGACCTTCACCAAGTTCTGAGCAGTTGGTTTCACAAGCAGCTGGTTCACAAATGCTGCAGCAAATAACTCGGTATTGATGGATAGAAGCTATCAATCATAATTTGGATCCAAGTTCAATGTGTATGGCTATCTGAACACTGTAGGTGAGCAACTTGATTTACTTTGACTAATGATTTAGTGTCTCCCTTCTCGCATTTGTCACTGAGCAGATAGGTATTACTTTACCGACTTACCATTTTTCCATATCTTGTTTGATTCTCGACTTCCTAACAACCTAGTTCAATGCTGTCTAGATCATACTAGGCTTCTTACCATATCTAGTTTATAGACATTTAATCCAAATAAGCTTTCATTCAGTTTCAATAACCCTGTCAACTGCCTCTTTTGCAGGTTATAGTAACTGAAGCTTAAGCTGTTGTGCATTGACAGAAAACAAAAGCTGTAATTATTTGGTAAGTATCAGAATCAGAGATCACACCAAATGACCACTAATTTTTTATCTTTCATTGATGATCATGTCGTGTTTGTGACTATATATAATGGGGGGGCGGGGGGGCATATAAGGCGAGTTTCAGCTGATCATCTTGCCTTATTGGGCATAATATAATAGAGCTTGGCTGGATGTGCATTGTATTCTTCTTTATTATTTATTTGAAATAAGTTTCCATGATTTCCTTTTGATCCCTCATTTGTATTCTAGATATAGAAAAAACTAGTTATCAGTTAGGCTGTGTAAGCATATTTGATATTCAGTGATTGTTTGTCAGCTATAAATTTATTTTCATAAATAGTGCATTCTTGCAACATATCATTGGATCAAGTTACTTCTTTTTGTTGTTCTTTTTTTAATTTAAAAGGCGAGGATTAGAGACGGCGGGGTTCGAACCCATGCCCTTATTTAATGAACCTCTGGCGCGGGATGGATAAGTGCTAACTTTTTTCTCTTCCAAAAGAGGAAAAGCCCATAAAAGCCCTTGAATAAATTGGGCCTCTTCTAGGCCCTAAAACAGAAGCAATTTGTTAATTTGTTAATATATATAGCTTAATTTTCCCTTGGAACAATACTTTTTTTTTTTTTAATAATCCCCTTGGAACAATACTAATTGTTTCCTAGATCTCAAAATTCTGGTCCATTATTAAAAATTTCCCTTTTATTTTTATTTATAAGGGACTCCTTTGTCCTTAACGTCGACCATTAAAAAAAATTATTTGCAAATTTGTCAACAACAAAAATTCCCCATAATTACAAAAAAAAAAAGTCATCAAATTGATAAATAAATTAAAAAAAATTTAAACATAGCTCCTTTTCTTTTCTTCAGGTGTACTAAAAAGAAGAATGGTTGGATCTTTTTTATAAGTTGAAAGCTAAAATGCACGAATGAATTGAGTCATTGACCTTTTGTTTTCTATCAAGTTGAGATAATTATAATTATCTTCAGCTTTATTAAAAAAAAAATTAAGAATGAATGGCTTTTGCCTTTCTGGAAAGCATAATACTATGTATTAAGCAGTAGATATGAGAGAAGCGGCAACTATACATATTGCAATTGGAAAGTTAGTTAGAACTTAAATTGGTATATGTATTCACTATTCAATCTAATTAAAATTAAAAAATCTTTAATGAGAACAAATCAAGATCAATGATTAATCTAACTAGTTAGTTTTATGGCTAATCATGGCCCAAAAAAAGGAATATTTCACATTCACATTCACATTTCATTCTTGTCTGCCCCATTCATAGACTAAGGTTTATCGTTACGAGTGCTTTGATCTTTCTTTATAAAAGTTGCAATTAAAAATACAAGTGTGGCTTAGTGGTAGGAAGTCGAGTGTAAGATTTGCTACAAGTGTGATCATAGGTTCAAGTCTGAGTAAACGTAAAGTTTTTCTCATATAGACTCTTACTTGTTTCTACCTACTACCGCCCATAGGTGTGCCCCTCGCCATGGAGTCACCGAGGTTTAAGAGGGAATGGGGGACTTAGAACCCTTAGGGTCGATGACGCCCACGAAGAGACCCTTTTTTTGCCAAAAAAAAATACAAAATTCTTCGTGCCACTATCTGTAAAGAAATTGATCAACTTTGAGCTTCAAATCATGGGAGATCAATTAGACGAATCAAAAGAGTAAAAAAAGTTTTCATTTCTGACAAAATTTTCCTGGAATGTTATATATATAGACACACACACAGCTGTGAAACAAATTGATCAAAATAATTTAATTCCATGCATTAATATAAACAATATATATGATCGTTTCTTGAGAAACCAAAACAAAATAATAGTAAGAACTGTGACAGTCTGTGAGATCTTTTACCTAAAGGAACGTTTGATTATTGAGCCCAACAAAAGTCTGTAAACTTTCTAAATCAGCAAATCATTTGAAAGCCTTTATATGTAATGTAACTTTTATATAATACATAATATATATAACTAATGCAAAGATTCCATGGTGGAGATTAGCTCTAATCTTGAGGGGTTATAAATATTATTAGGGGTCGTTTATTATTTTTTTAAATATATTTAATAGTTAGGTTTTATTCCAATGCACCAAGATTTGGGACCATTTGCCCCTTTTCCTTTTTTTCTTTAATTTCTTCTTTTTTCTGTACTTCATTCATCAAATTAATGTTAATTAATCAAGGAAAACCCATCTTTTTTTCCAGCAAAAAAAAATACTAATAAAGAAGCTTTTTCTTTTTCATCAAATTATCATCCTGTGCCAACAATGATATAGTCACAGAATTTTCAGAAATTTTGATAAAATTTAGACATTTATGTTGTAGCTAGGGTTTTAATGGTTGAAATTACACTAGATCATGAAGGAAAAATGATGGATAAATGGGAGGAACAATACTCAAAAAAAATAATAATTTGAGGACCCATCTTATATATGAAATTGAAGAGATTCTCTCTTTTATCATGTTTGTCCTATGATCCACTTTGGTACTATAATAATTTTTTTAAGGAAACTTTTGCTATTTAACAAATGAACTCATACAGCTTACGCAAAAAATTAAAGAAGAAAGCAATCTCTCTCATTGTAATTTGTAAAGATGCTAGTAGTATTAATTTAATGTTAAAGGGTACGTAGTATTTTTAAAAACTAATCGATTCTAATTTGTTACTTTAATATAATTATTAGGGTAAAGTTATTTGCATTACCACAAACCAGACTGTCACAGTTCTAATTGCTAAATGCTAGTGTACAAAAGTAGTGTACCCACAAATAGTACATATAGTCTTGTCCTAATTATTATTTGAAATCCATAATTTTTGTAAGAATTCGAGATTTAATGAGAAACGAGAGAACCTCAATTCTAACTGGTATCAAGGAAAGATATTGATGGGTCTATTTCAACTACTTTTGCTCTACACATATATATATTTAACTATTTGAACTCACATGTATATCTAGCAAATTCAGGTAATTATTTGTCTATGGTTTATCCTTGAACAATTACATCCCCTTCTTTTAAGAGTTATGATTTTTTGTATGCATTAAGAATTCGAACCCAATTTCGCATTCTCCAATTCCTTCAAGGGTATACTATATAGCTTTACAACATACCAAAAAAATAAATAAAGACTAAAAGCATATGATGAAAACATATATGAAGGTAAAAAGCAAAGAAAACCCCCCTAAATTAACTTTCTTAAATTTATGACAAAATTTGTATACTTAGCTATAAAAAAAAACAAGTTTTAATCAACTTTTATCATCCCAACTAAGAAGGATTTTAATAAATGATGTCGTTTTACGGTTTACTACTTCTGACAAAAAGAAAGAAAATGCACCAATCATTTTACCTAAGATTGAAAATTGTAGTGAATTTGGAAGTTACCACCCATGGTAATATCCCCCTTTGTCTTCACATGGTTGAATGGTAGCATGCTTTCTTCTATAAAAATAATGAGTAGGTTGGCCATTTATATTAATCTTATTATAATTTACTGCATAAATCATCATTCTGACCCCTATTTTAGTCCCATTATGTATACAGAAATGTAGGGTTTTAAGGGTTTGATTCTTTTTGTCATTATTAAAAGCCTTGTAAAATTATTGATCCAAATTTAGTTATAATTAGTAGAAAACATTCACATGAATTCGGATATATTGTCTTTTTATAGCTTGTGAGGGTTCCTCTCTATATCTCAGCTAGATTCTTGGATTCATCTCACATTAATTTTATAGAAAAAAAGCAAATGTATAGGCCAATTTGGGAGCAATGAGTGAAAAGATTTTCTTCGTATTAGGTTAAGGTAATATCTCTTGTCTTGTAAATTTATTTTTTAGTCCGTCTTAGCATTCAGATTCAAGATATTAATATGACATATAGTTATAAATTAACCCGTTAATTAATTAATTAAGTGTCCTCCTTAATGATGTGAGTAGCTGAACAATTCTAAATTTGAATAATGAGAAACACATAATGACATGGTTTTTTTAACACAATTCCTATTTATATATGCATAAATGATGAAACTGGTACATAGTTGTGTTAAAAATGGAAAATTCAGTCCAAAGACACAGCTATGCACTTCTGAAATCACATGAAATCTTGCTCAATATTTGTGAAATTCTCAATCAATAATAGCTCATAAATAATGTGATGGGGACAGAGCTTGGTAGAAAATTTAATAAGGAGAATTCCCAAACTATGGGGTAAAAAATTGATGGGAGTTTCTTCAATTTATCAGGGACAAAAGATCACTTTAGTGACTCTTAATGAAAAAATAATAATCTTTACTGACAATTTGATTGATGAATCTATCAAAAAGATCAATCAAGTTCCTCAAAATGCATGGGAAATTCAGGGTTTATATATATACAATGGTTGGTTGCCATTTTAATTGCAATGGTTTTAAGTTTTGTCAACAAACTTTCAAGCTGATGAAGAGAAAGTTAGCTTGAGATATCAAAGGGGAAAGCTCAAAGCAGAGAAAGGCAGGTGAATATATTTGTAAAAATAATATATATAGTACAAAGTGTTACACAAAAAAATTGTCTATGGAGGCTATCAGTATCAGCTATCATCATCATCATCATCAAAGATCCAATATACAAAATACCCTGTTTCTACTTTTTTATATTAATTAGTAATATATTTGAAATTTGAAAGATGTTGATATAGAAAAATATATATAACAACTGTTGAGAGCAAAAGGAGACTTGTTCAATTTTGCATATGCAGCCAAAACCGTTATAAATGATAAAAAAACATAGTTATATTTATGTAGCTTTTATATAACAAGGTAAATTTGAAAGGCATGAAATGTGTTTTATATATGAAGTGGTCACTAATGTATGTTGGAATGTATATATGTTGGGTTGAGTGGAATGAGATCGACCTTTCTTTTGAGAAAAGGTATTGATCAGTTCGAATATTGTGAATAGAGACAATGTGTGTTGAGAATGCATCCCCATTTGAGGTTTAATGTGACTCGACTTCAGATTAACCGGATGTACCATGGTTACTAGAAAAAAAAAAAAAAAGTAATGAGATCCATTTTACCTACTGATTGAGACTGTATATAAGTAAGAAAGTTTACAATAGCAAAGTACCAAACATATTGGCATATGTATACAGGAATATCTCACCCTGTCTTGGGCCAAACTCCTTGGGAAAGTAGTACTAGTAACAAAAACCCACTAGTCTACGTACACATACTGAGAAAGGCAGGCTATATATATATAGATAGAGAAAGAGAGGTTAAAATTTGGAGAAAGATTTTGGGTTTGGTACAATTGGAGATATGGGGAGGAGTCCTTGCTGCTCAAAAGAAGGTTTGAATAGAGGAGCATGGACAGCAATGGAAGACAAAATACTCAGAGACTACATTAAAGTCCATGGTGAAGGACAATGGAGAAACCTTCCAAAAAGAGCAGGTAATATATATGAGAGTTCATGATTCATATTCATCTTTAAGTGTAATCTGAAACTTTTCAAGGAAAGAAACTTTTGTAAAATCTGGTAAATTGTTCATGCAGGTCTTAAAAGATGTGGGAAGAGTTGCAGGTTAAGATGGTTGAATTATCTGAGACCTGATATCAAGAGAGGCAACATTACTCCTGATGAAGAAGAACTCATTATCAGGCTTCATAAGCTCCTTGGAAACAGGTTTCAATTCTACAAAATTCTTCTTTCTTTCTTTTTTTTTTTCCAGTACCCCATTTTTCATAATTGGCCAACTTAATCAAACTTCTAACAGGTAAATGAGGATTAATCATTGAAGTTACTTTCAAACTTCATATATCATGGATTTGATGTGTTAATAAAAGCTAATTAAAAAAGCCAAAATCTCTTTGTTCTTTTGTGTTTTTTACTTTTGTCCTCATCATGGCAATTCTTGTATTATGTCTTAATTGACACTTGAATTCTGCAGATGGTCACTAATAGCTGGGAGGCTTCCAGGGCGAACAGACAATGAAATCAAGAACTATTGGAACACCCACATCGGCAAAAAGTTACAAGCAAGCCAATCTCCAAGTAACCCTAAACCAATATCAAATAAAAAATCCCAAAACAAGGCTATTAATCCCAACATCGATTCTAAACCAAACTCTAAGTCATTGGTAATCAGGACCAAGGCAACAAGGTGCACAAAAGTGTTCCTTGAAATCCCAGAACCAAAACTTGACCAAGTCGTCACTAAGCTACCTGATGATGAACCAAAATCATCAGAAAATGTTGACAAGGAAGACAATGATAATTTTGATCCATCGAGTTTCATGACAGATTTGGTGTTGGATGAGAATTTCTTATCTGAATTTCTCAACTCAGAATTCTCACAGCAGCAGCTTCAAGGAGATCATCATAGTTACACCGAAATTACATCATCATCAAATTCTGATCAATCCCTCTTCTTCTCAACTGATATGATGCAAGACTACCATGCAGATTTTACTTCCATGGCTTCATTAATGGACTCTGAATTTGATTGGGCTAATTAGTCAAAAAAAAAAAAAAAAAAAAAACCCTTCTGCCCACTGTTACAATGTTACAATGTTACTGTTAAATAAATATGATGATGATGATGATGTAAATAAATTGTAGATGTTTGTACTAGGAATCTGTCTTTCCCTTTGATTTGGTCCCACTCTTTGCTTGGCTCTTGCTGGGGGGAAACCTTCAAATCATAGAAATAAATCAATAATGGGAGCCGATTTTTATATATATTATTATATATATTGATATTATGTCAGAATCCAATGATGAATGATCTGTTTCTTTTTCCTCATTTCATTTCTCTCAATTCCATCTTTACGCATTTTCCTTTTCATTGTCCTGTTTTGGGATCCTTTTTTTGTTGGTTGATAATTAATGTGATACATGGACGATGTGGGTGGAAAACTATTATAATTGCTTATTAATGAACTCAAACTTTTAACAACTAAAACAATTTTTGGTCATTCATCAAGTTCATTTGCAAAATTGGCCATACATTTCTTTTATATGAACAGTTGTTACTAATTTATTATCATGCATGATTCCTTTTGATGAGCTGAGAGAGTCTCATGGCATACCAAAAAAAAGTGTGCATATCATTGTTCAAGTTCAAGAGATTATAATAATTTATCATATGATGATATTACATTGACTTGTCCATTAATTTTTATGTTGTTTTATAATATTATTATCTCTTATATCTTAATATATATACCGTAATTGGATGAAAGAAATGTCTGAAGAGCTTCTATTTGTTTGGAGTTCAATACGACTCGATTTTGAATTAACTGGAATTTAAATCATTCACAATGTGTTATATATGGATGCACCCCATTTTCAAAAATCTCACAAGTATACCATCATCTTAACTAGAATTCGAACTTGGCATTCAATATAAAATCTCGAATTCAAACTCATTTATTAAGTTTTTTTTTTGATGAAAAATGAAAAAATCATTTAATAACAAGTATTATATTCATATATTCAAACGTGACTCAGTTTAACAACTTGACTGAAAAAACATTAGGTATAAAAGATGAAATGAAATTTTTTATTCATTACTACTACTTACCATGCCCACTTGACTTCATTGCATCATAGCATGTGCAAACGTCATTCTAAGTCGAAATCATGGATTGGATATCATAAATAAACTACTATATAAATTTCACAAGGTTTAACCGGTGCCCCAATTGAATTAACTCAAAATCTTTGGTAATCAAGGAAATCATTTTAATATCCTTTATTTTATAATAATAAGTGTACGGATTTAATTAGTAAGAGTTAATAAGGTTAAAAAAATACTTGATGAGAATGATTCCTATTGAAAAAGTGTGATATGAGTTTCACTAAAAAAAAGTGTGATATGTGTCCAAGTTATTTGATGCTTTTTATGGCATTTTTTAAAAATGATTCACTTTGGCTGGATTATGAAGACAATTCTTTCTTTTCCCTTCCTTTTTTTTGATCCCAATTGTGAAGACAGTTTGTTCTTTTTTTTTTTTTTTGGCTTATATGAAGACGGTTTGTTCAATTATTAAATTATGATCCATTTGCTACTTGAGATTGTGCCACTTTCTAATAAAAAGAGATTTAAGATTAGATTTTTATAATAATGCATAAGGTCATATATATTTCCTTCGTATATTAAATTTAATTTTAATGAAACCATAAGTTGTTTCCTAGTACAATAATTTCCTATATGATTGGTAGATGTATATAGGTCGGTGGTGCACAAATCAAATAATAATTCTTTTTGTCAGTCACTATTATTAATCTGTAGAATTTTATCAAATTTGTGACTTAACTATTGATACATGATGATTATTTCTTAAGAAAATAAGGATTAAAATCCTTCCCACTTGTTCTAAATAAGAGAAAAATTAAGATTTACATTGCTAATGGCTAAGATTAGGTAACTTACCTCCTCATTTTCATGTAACTAACTCTTGTATTTAATTTGGTGAAGTTATTTTTTTAATCTCGCTCCATAACTTCTTGATAGTGTTGGAACTTTAGCATATTCTCAATTATCAAAAACATGCTTTTGAAATGAACCATAGAAAAAAAAAATTGCACCCTTTGTCTTTATATCCTGATCATAAGTGACAATATAATTGGGGTAATTAGGCAAATTATAGCATCTAGGATTAGCTTTTAGGGTAGGTATATATTACATTTTTTCCCATTTTATCCCCACCATTTTATTTTCACAATAATTAGGGAGAATGAAATTCAACAAACATATGATTTAGACAAAATATTATGTACCAACTACTATATCAAATACTCAAAACAGAAACTAATGGAGTACTTTATTAGTATTCTATTGGTATTATATTATAATATTAATTAATGTCTTTTTAAATTTCTATAGGAATCACATGATACAAAAGCAATGTAATTGGTCAAGAAAAAGTTAAGTAGCTATCAAATTTAGCATAATGAGTTACACTCTCTTGTGTCATTTTCTATAATTTAATGCATTGATCCCTCTCAATTAGTATTTTGCTTATGACAAAGGGTAGAGAATAGTAGAGTCCAAATTTAAAATTAGAAAGATTACAAATAATTCTTTAGGTGCAAAATATTTATTATTTAAAAAAAAAAGAAAAAAAAAAGAAGAAGCATGAAGTAGATTAAATTGGGCTTCATTGGGCTCAAATGGCTAACGAAGTTAGGCCCAATGGCCTATGAACTATTGGAAATTTCAGAAGCTGTCAAGCTACCGTGTAGTGTTGGTAGCAATTTCTTCAACTTCGCTCCAAACTCGAAAGCTCGTCTTGATCTTGACTCGTGAGTTTTAACTCAGGCAACAACGATGGCAGCCGAGTCACCCAACTCTGTTAGGAAAGGTCGGTTTTTTGAAACTACCCTTGAAAGCCCGTCTAACTTAGTCTCTCTCTGTTTCTTTTAATTTCCGATTTCGATTTCATCGAAACTGTTTAATTAGGATTAAAGTTTTCGAGTATTTCTGTTATTTTTCTCTATTTGATTTTTTGTTGAATTTGATGCAGTTGTTGTTCATTTGAGAGCAACTGGGGATGCCCCAATTCTAAAGCAAGCCAAATTCAAGGTATTTCTTTGATTTTCAATTGCATTGTTTTTATGATAATTCGATCAATAATCCGACATTCTATATCCTCCATTAAAGTTTTGATCTTAAAGATGGATTCTTATCATTAAGAAGGATTATATAATGCTTTGAGTTGATATTTTGTGATTAGTTCTTAACTACCTTCTGTATACTAATGGAGGGAGTTTTTTCTTATTCCTTTTGTTTTTCTTTTCTTTTTTCCTTTGGCAATTTTAGACTCTCAGTAAATTATCAATTGCCAAACTTACTTTCAGAGGGAAGGAATTTGGTGTTTTTGTTTATGTATGCTCTAGAAATATAAAGTAGAGAAAGAGTTTCAATTCATACGCTCTTAGGCTGACTTCTTGATTTTGATTTCATATATGAAATCACATAAGGTTAAATATCTAAATCTTGAGGCTCGTATCTAAGACTTGGTTTTGAATTATCTAAAGGACTTGTAAACCAATGAGCATGTTTTTGATGGTCAATTTGGATGGACTTTTTAGTAAGAACCTTAGTTAATGTCCAACATTGATAAATTGTAAAGTGTTTAGTTCGTATAATGAAGTGTGGACACTGGTAGTGGAGTTTTGTGCCTTGGTGTGAAATTATTCCTAGATTCATGTTCTTCAGTATGCTTTTAGTACATTGGAAGCCTTATTTTTTGTTTTGAACACTTCTTGCATGTCATAGTGGTTATTGAATGGAATGTATCTTTCTCATGTTGTAAAATTTTGACGTGGCAGATACCTGGAAATGACAAATTTGCTAAAGTAATTGATTTTTTACGCCGGCAACTGCACCGGGAGTCACTGGTAATTGATTCTTATCTATATATATAATAATCAAATTTATATGAGTTTGCACAACGTTGATTTCTTATCCTTTCTTTTGTAGTTTGTGTATGTCAACAGCGCCTTCTCACCAAACCCAGATGAATTGGTGATTGACCTTTATAATGTAAGTCATAATACTAACACACTCTCAAACTGGTGTCAGTTCTGTGAATTATTCCTTTGGGAGTATTTATAGATACTATATACTCATTTATAGCTGGATGTTTGTTGAAAACACAAACCTGTATAGAAAAGAAGAAAGATATTTAGCTTAGAAAATGTAGTTATATGTTGATGCAGATGTGTGGTTGTGACTTTTAAGGGCATTATGACAATATGTTTTTAATTTTTATAGTGATAATGACAAGGATTAGTGAACTTCCAACTTTATGGCATATATTAGCTAATCATTTAGATGGGAAGCTTTCTCTGATTGTTTGTTTTGTAATTCTTGATGCATATAGAAATTTTTTTATCTTACATCTGCAAGAATTTTCCCTTATGTAACATTACAGTTTGGGACCAAGATGGCTGGAGTTTTCAGATAAAGTGATCATTTTTATATGCAAGAATTTTCTATATGTATCAATACTCTATGACTTGCTTGTGTCTTTGAATTCATTCATTTTACTTTAGCTCTATGTTTAATCTAATTGCTTAATAGGCCGTTTATCTGTTGCCTTAACATTTCTGCCTTTGCATTGCAGAATTTTGGTTTTGATGGTAAACTGGTGGTTAATTATGCATGTTCCATGGCATGGGGCTAATTCTTGATGATGAATCTGCTGAGATAGAAACTTCTCATTCCGTAATAACATCCACCAATTAATTCGTTTCCTTCAATTCTCCATTATGGATACTGCTTGTGGAACCATCCTCTCTTATATTGCTTTTGTTTTCTTCTCCTGTGTCTCTGAAACAGTGGTTCTTCTCTAGCAGATGCTAACTTCTCACTATTGGGTGGTATTCTGGAGAATCTGATCAAAGAGTTTTTTTCATTTCTTTAATGTTTGATTCCATTGACATTTTCAAGCTATAGGGTTGAGAGTTATCATGTACATTCCATCTTGTTTATAGTTCAAATCTAGAAAACTTGGCTTGCTTAAAGAATTTCCTGTAAATTTTTTTTTCAAACATTGATTAGATTAGTATCAACTGTTGAAATTTGAATACATTTTCATGTAAAGACAAATTGTCCTTCCAGATGCTTGCTGTTCTTTCAGAAATTATTACTCTTTAGTGTTTGCCATCCACCATAGCTTTTTTATCAAATGTTTGCCATGAATCAGTAACCTTTATGGAATGTGCTTCCAATGTGTACTCTTTATTACTCAGAGATCCCAGCATTTCATTTACTTCATTCGGATCAGGTTTTTTAGGTGGAACCATTAAGATGTGGGACTACTTTTGTTAATATGATTTCATGGTACAGAAGTAAATGGGATGGGGAAATATTCTGAGCATTCATGATTTAACAAAAGATGCAAAGGGTCATGACTCATGGGGGAAAAGCAATGTTGTACGAGGTTGCTCTGAAGTTCGTTTTGAGGCTTAAATTGAAGTAATTAAGATAAACCATAATTTCTTCACTAAGCAAAACCCATTTTCCAGGAGCAAGCTATATGTCTTCAGTTTTGTACTCTGAAACTGAAAGATTCGACCAAACCAAAGCAGATTAAGTGTCTTCAAGACTGTTTTTTTCCAGACATGAATGCTGCTTGCTGATCTCTTGGATTAAATTTATCCCAAGAAAAACAGGAAAAGATGAACAAGTTGCAAGGTTAAAACAACAGGAAGAGACACCCATTATTTCCTCACACAATTAACAACTTCGTTGAGGTTTGTGTATCGATCACATTGGCTGAGCTTTCTTTCTCAACTAAAGTTTTTTTGTTTGCTACCATATGAATGTTGTTTTCTTCTTGTGATGTAAGAAAACCCTCTTTTATATTTACAGTCAAATGTCTATTTTCTATAGCTTATAACAAGACATGTGTGTTTTTTTAACTTACATAAAGCTTTTTGTCTCATCAGATTATAATCTGATTAATTATTGTGTCCACAGTATTTGAGACATACTATTTATTCACTCTTTTGTAATCTTTCCAACCGACTCTTTTTTATCATATAGAAAAAGAATCTCTATACCATTTTTAGAACTAAAGTCCATCTTCTTTCTTTTTTTCTTTTTCTTTTTTTTTTCCATTTATTAAAAAGTTTTGAGTGTATGTTCAACATCAAATCAGAGTGGAAATAAAAAGAACATTAAAAGGATATTCCATTCACTGAAAGTGAGAATTAAAGGACCAATCACAGAAAACATATATGATATGAATCCTACCTTACACTATAACAAAGCTTTTACAAATTAACATGGATTAATTGCATCAGATTTCATGATCATGGAGAATTGGAGGGCTATGAATCAACTTCAAGAAATCTGCTCATCCACTCCAAGTTCAAAGGATCTTCATTGGAGAAATCAAAGAACTGATCCACATCAAAGCTGATGTTGTTTGAGTCTTCCTCCTCACTTGATCTCACAGATGTTTTGTCTTCCTTCACTTCTTCTCTGGCTATTATACTCTCATTAACTTCTCTCTTTTGAGCTTTGCAGCTTTCTTTAATGGAAGTTTCACTTTGTTTCTGTTTCTGGTTTATTTTCTTGCTCAAATGAGAATTCCAGTAGTTCTTTATCTCATTATCTGTTCTTCCTGGTAATCTCCCAGCAATCAAAGACCACCTGCCAAAAAAAAACCCAGATAAGTTAAATCATTATAATTATAAGCTTTTGGAAGATTTTTCATCAGAATTATGAATCAAACCTGTTTCCAAGGAGTTTATGAAGCCTAAGTATTAAATCCTCTTCTTGGTCTGATATATTTCCTCTCTTGATATTAGGCCTCAGATAATTCATCCATCTCAGCCTGCAACTTTTGCCACACCTATTTAAACCTGCAAAAATTACAAACACCCATCAACTCATATTAATTCAATTAATTAAAAAAAGTAGGCAAAAATTAGTTCCATGAAGAAGAAAATGTTATATACCTGCTTTAATTGCAACACTCTTCCATCTTTTAGGACCATGAACTGCAATAACTTCAGCTAATTTTCTATCTTCTTCAGCTGTCCAAGCACCCTTGTTGATTTCTCTCCTAGGGGACAAATTTTCTTCCATTTTCTCAGCCATTTTCTTTTTGTTGTGTTTGTACTTTGTTTCTGAGTGACTATGATAAGTAGAGTCAGAGAGAGAATTGGGAATTTAATGAAGAATTAATTGAGACTATGTGACTTTTATGTAGAGAGAGGGCTCAAGGGGTTCACTGTGTTATCTACCCTTCTTGGTGATGAAATAAATGAAATAAAAAAACCCAACTACCCCTTAAATACGAGTGAGTGTGTGTGTGTGTATATATTTGAAAGATAGATAGATAACTTATGAGAGGAGAGGGAGAGGTTTGGGATTATTGGGCTATTGGCAATGGCAGCAGACTTGAAGGAAAAGGACAGCCATGATGGCTTTGATGATTGAGTAATGAGAATGCTGTAAAGTTTGTACAAATCCTGCAGATTCTATACAAAGGCTGCTGCAAAAGCTACTAAGTATATATATATATCAACATGCACCCATTTATTAAAAAATGTACATATTTTGCAAATGGGTTGTGAGTTTGTGACTGCTTTTAGCCTTTTTAGTATTAGGAAATGAAAGAAAAGATGAGCTTGTCTTGAGCCTTGGCCATTTGGGTTTTTAAATTTGTCTACAAATTAGATGACTATGGAAATCAGAAACCCATCTATGATAAGTTTGTAATGTAGTCACTTTTGCAAAGGGACTCAAAAGGGGGTTATTTTGCCAGGTTGGTTAAATTGTTAAGACTTTGGACATCTGTTTGAAAGGTTTGGGATTCAAGTCATGCGTTAGTCCTTGTTGGTAAATGATCTGTAACTACTAATGTAAGTCCTCTCTAAAACTTGTGGCATACCCTAACTCTGGATGGAGCAGCCTCCCCTCACATGAACTTTAAGTCGTAAAAAGGTGGGGGGTATTTTTTTTTTATCCTTTGAGCATGTGCATAGTAGACTAGTAGTAGTATTATGTGAAATGAAAAGCATGAAGTTTTATGGCAAAAGGGGTCTAATATTACAAGGTAAAGCTATGGCTATGGCATAGAGAATTAGACAAGGATGTGCATACAATTATTGTGATTTAAGATATTGAATATGAGATACATAATTTTGTCTTTACAAAGCTATACTTTTCAGAGCCATGAAAAGGAAATAAAGTAATAAGTTAAATAATCCTTAATTAAAGTGCAGTTGCATAAAGAATATTTGTGACTGGTTAGTAGTTAGACTTGGCTAAAGTTACCTTTATTTTGTTTTGTTCTTATAATGCGCTCTTAGAGTATGTGTGTCTTGACTCTTGACTATGTTTCCTTTCTTTTAAGAAAAAAAAATTTATATAAGCATGGAAGATCATCGTCTCTAAATGATAAAAACTTATCAAACTTACAGATCATCGATCCATATATGAGCTATGTTTCTAGACACATATGACTATATATATCCTATAAAAAACCGTGATCCCTAGCTATCAAAATTCAAAATTGTGATGAGCACCGTGGAGCAATCCTTTATTCTTATTGCTGATTCTATTAGGACTAGATTACTTGATCTTAAGCATGTTGCTAAAGATCCTATCAACATTTTTCTTTGTAATAACTGGTCTTTATAATTAGATTGATGATTTGTAAGTTATTTTCATGTAATAATTCTCTTTTGTACTAGTTTTGTAGCAATTCTTATTTCTGCTACTTATTTCTGCTACCACCGGATGAATAATACATATTTATCCAAAATAAAAAATTCAAAATTGAAATATTCCCATTCCCGTGGTAGCAAGCTATATATTAGCTAGCTACTCTTTTTCATTAATTAATAATTTACTATAACTATTTTTTTATCCATAACCTTAATTAAGATCATTTTTAACAAATGTGGATTTATGTTAGTAGTTTACCTAAGTTGACCTCTTTTCCTTATAGTTAAGTTTTTAAGCTAGCTAGTTTGATCTCTTAGATAGCAATGCATAGTTTTCCAAAACAGCAATGCATAGTGTTCCAAGTGAAACATTAATTTGATTCGACTATAATCACAAAGGTCTTTGATATTATGCGATACAAGCATTACATGAGCAAGTTAACCAAATTCGGTTTCGTTCTGTTTATTTTTTTCTCACTCAACAAAAGAACAAAAGAAAGGGTTAACTAAGTGGAATTAGGTTAATTAGGATTTAGCAAGTTACTAACTGGTATTTCTATAAAGGGTTAGGTTCCGGCCAAAAAAATACAAGGGTTAGGTAATTACAAAGGATATTAATCAGTGATTATACTAATTTAATCTTCTTGGACCGATCGAGAAAAATGTGCCACTACTTTAAGTAAATTCAACTTACAGAGCTGTAGCTATAGCTAATAGTTTGGAACCTTGTGGCATGCTGGATCTTCTTATAATATTCATGATTATTATTATATTTCATTTTTACAGGGATTCCATGAATCAGCTCTTCTTGAATCATGCAAAGAATAAAGGGATAAAAACAAGATTAATTACTATCGAGTTAATTATAGATCATTTGGAACTATTGAATTAATAAATTCTAAAAATATTTCAGCAACTTTGTCACATGCATGGACGACACTTCTCAGTGCTAATGTTCTTTTTTGTATCAACACTGAAATTAAGAGAGATATACATGTAGTGTCTATTGGGATGAGCAAGCAAATGCTTGATAATTAGTAATAAATTACGGGTGATTATATGATACACCGACGGTTTAAATTTTGGACTCCACAAGCGGGTGGTGGAGTTGACACATGTCCATTTTCTGAATTAATTAAATTTTAAATATTTCAATCTAGTCCCGGCACACATGTCACCTTTCAAGACCCGCTTGTACAGTTTGCTAAACTCCACTAACGGTATATTGTATATAAACCCTAAGTTTAATCATCAATTATGAAAATTATTTAGATTGAAACTATGATTAAGGACAAATTATGGGGAACTTTTTGATGAAACTACAGTCTTTGATGCTCCTCCCTTGTATTTTGTCCACCTATTGGAGAATAATTTGATAGGCAAGCCTTGTATGAGAGAAGAAATTACTATATGAGACCTTAACTATAGCTGTCTTTTGCATTAAGTAGATGATCAACAGTCGTCTAACAATGCCGACACACCATTATTGATCCCAAAATTATGGCATCTAAAGCTCCAAAATTTGATACTGCACTTGATTAAGAGACATGAGTACAGTTCGAGTTTCGTGTCTATATATATGTACATAAAATCCAAACAAAGTTGCCTTAATTGAAGTCCACCAAAAAGTTTCCGTAAATGCATTTGTATGCATATATTTATGTCAATAGCAAGGACCCATTTATACTGTTATAAATATTTGCCTCCTTTTGGTTTTAATTAAACAAGTCAAGTTTTTTGCCTAATAATCTAACACGAGAAACATGTTTTTCCCCCTTAAGATTCTTGTTCCTATTTTTTGCATTTCTGTTCTATCACTAATATAGATATGTTTTTCTTTTTTTGCTACTAACGAACATGATATTGAAATTGACTAACACAATAGGAGGTAGTCTTCTACTTTCCCATAATTCCACCTCGATTATCCCAGGATTCGAACCCGGAACCTCTCACAAGAAGTATCAAACTCTTAACCACTGGGGTGTCACCTTGGGGACACTAATATAGATATGTTATTATATAGATTTTTTTTTTGAAGAAATATAGAAATTTATTATATAGTAATACATACAAATATGTTAAGCTCCATATAGTATAGTCTATCATATTTTTCATATTCATTAATCCTTTTTCAATTCCATAATAATATATAATTAGTATTAATTAGCATCATCATAAAATAATACTACTACTACTTGCTAAAGTACAATTTGATAAAAATTTTAATTCAGTTTCGGTAAAACTCACCTAAGAAACTCCTTTCAGTTTCAGACGTTGCCTTTTCAACTAACCCATTTCATTTAATTTAATCACACATATTCATAAAATTTGGGAGAGAGACATATCCTTTTTGTGCTTGAATAATGGGGAACACCGGAACACATTAATTTCTTAATTGTCGTACATACATATATACATATGATATGATAAGAATATTCATATAACCTCCAAAATATCATAGATTGACGCAAATTTTGAATAAACTATATACAGCTAAAAGAAGAACAAGGTAGTGAAGAAGTATAATTTTATAGTAATTTTTTGTTTAAACGAAATGTTTTTTTTTTTTCATTGACTCAAATTGTTGAGGTTTTGCTAATGCTATTAAGAAATTGGGCTTGGGTTTCAACTAGTTAAAACTTAAAAGGGCTTCTCACACAAAAGCTAGGGAATAGATAGGCAATTAAAGAGCCTAACCTTAAGAGAAAGAGCAGCTCCAAAAGCCCAAATAAATTTTGGGCCTCCTCCCCAAACATTTGCATTTGGTTTGGAGTTTGTTTTAACCTGTTCGACGAAAAGCCACAAAGAAACTTACGAAAGCAATTAATAAATCTGGTCAGAGTAACATGTTCAAAAATAAGCAGCGAGTCGAATCTTGACCCTATCTTAGCATTTGCATTTGCATTTGCATTGCATGTTGTCACCAGCTTTTACGTGCACCAATTGTTGACAAAAACCTCCATCATAAAGTCTGAACATTTATTATCAGAAATTTGCTGCTCTTCAAAAATCAAAATTTCCCCTGGACCAGCTGTGCTACCTATATCTTTAAATCCTGACGGTCCATTAAAGTTCCCACATTGGACCATTAATGTTTCAAAAAAATATAAGGATCTCATGGAACATGTCGTAGCAAATCGTGGCTCTTAAAAAGCCCTTTTGGCCATATTCCAATTTTCTTCTTTTGTCTTCATAATGAGAAATGAGATATACATATATATAATAATTTATGTGATGGCCACCTCTGCAAAAAACTCAGAAGGAAATGAAAGAGAGGGCACGAAACCCAACGCAGCCATTAGCAAAACAGATGCAGATACAGTGCCTGAGAATATAAGACGAGAAGAGCTTTGTTTGTGTTTTGAAGAAAAATCAAAACTTTCTTTTTTCCTTTTATTTTTTGAAGTTTGAGCTCTTTAAAACCCAAATAATACCCTCCCTCTCTCTCTCAAGCCTCACAACTATTCAAAGTCACAGTAAATAAAAAGAAAAGAGTTAGAAAGAGAGAGAAGGAGAGAAGTCTCTCTTTCTTTTGTGTGTTTTCAGTTCCTAGAGAAAGGTGTAGGAAAAGATTTTGTGTTGTTAAAAAAAAATAGATAGATAGATATTCATCATCATCATAATCATAATCATGAGTAATTGGTTGGGTTTTTCTTTAACTCCACATCTTAGAATCGATGAAAGCTTTTCCAGAGAAGACCATGGAGCTTTCTCTTCCGTCATGCCTTTGCG
Source organism: Corchorus capsularis (assembly GCA_001974805.1). Taxonomy (NCBI): domain Eukaryota; kingdom Viridiplantae; phylum Streptophyta; class Magnoliopsida; order Malvales; family Malvaceae; genus Corchorus; species Corchorus capsularis. The sequence goes on along the minus strand of AWWV01011781.1, from coordinate 59 downwards.
CTCTGATGGCTCTCTTTGCGTCGTTGATCCTTTTCGTCGCTCTTCTAATCCCCCACCCG